>ML319146.1:1244-150207 GCA_005239505.1 Nicotiana paniculata
TTCTATTTTTATTCTTTGAAAGGTACACTTGTTGATTAAGTTGTAATACGTATTAGTTTACTTTCTTGTTTTCTTTCGTGCTATTCTTTTTGAGTCCTCTTCCATCTAACTTTGTCAAAGCAAAGCAAAGAAAAGGCCACAAAATTGGTTACAGTTTCCCTGTTATATGAAGCAAAACTTTCTGGGCATGAACATGCATGGGCAAAGGCGTAAAGCCATCTTTGATTTTTCCTGACGAGCAAAAGGTTTGATGGACTGAACAATGTGTTAAGGGCCGACAAAAGTTACTCGGATAAAAGTTTTTCTGGGAGAAAGGTTGTTTTCACCATAAACACAAATGGTGATAGACACAAAATACTCAGGTTTTGATGTTGAGAAAGAAGATCTCCAGAAAGTAATGACAGAATCTCCTGGCAATTTGTACGACCATCGATGAAGTCAGTGTTTCTAACAAGTGTAATGGACGCAAGGTCAAGTCACTAAAGAAATCAAGGCCACAAACTGACCACCATTTTAAAACTAACAAATTTTTCTTTGTTCAGAACAGGAACAGAACAATTTCAGGAAGCAGTTCGTGAAAAGACGAACACCACCAAGTGAAGTTCTCAAATCCTTAGTTTTTTTTAATATACAAGTAATCATGTTATTCTTAGTTTTATTATTATGAATCAATACCCTATCTTCAACATAGGGTACCACATCCCCTGGTCATATTACTTTTGGCCTACATAGGGCACGACATTCCCTAGTAGCATCTCAGTGAGCCAAGAACCTCATCTTATTTCCAACACAGGGTACTACATCCCCTGGTTGCATTTCTTATTGCTAACATAGGGTACTACATCCCCTAGTTGCATTTCTGTTTGCCTACATAGGTTACGACATTCCCTAGTAGCATCTCAGTGAGCCAAGAACCTCATCTTATTTCCAACACAGGGTACTACATCCCCTGGTTTCATTACTTTCTGCCAACATGGGGTACGACATTCCCTAGTAGCATCTCAGTGAGCCAAGAGCCTCATCTTATTTCCAACACAGGGTACTACATCCCCTGGTTGCATTTTTCTGCCTACATAGGGTACGCCATTCCCTAGTAGAATCTTAGAGATCCAAGAGCCTCATCTTATTTCCAACATAGGGTACTACATCCCCTTGTTGCATTTCTTATTGCTAACATAGAGTAATACATCCCCTAGTTGCATTTCTGTTTGCCTACATAGGGTACGACATTCCCTAGTAGCATCTCAGATAGCCATGAGCCTCATCTCATTGCCAATACAGGGTACTACATCCCCTGGTTGCATTTTTCTGCCTACATAGGGTACGACATTCCCCAGTAGAATCTTAGAGAGCCAAGAGCCTCATCTTATTTCCAACATAGGGTACTTCATCCCCTGATTGTATTTCTTATTGCTAACATAGGGTACGACATTCCCTAATAGCATCTCAAAGTGCCACGTGCCTCATCTTATCATCACACAGGGTACTGCATCTCCTGGTTTCTTGCATTCTTGTTAACACTGGGTACGACATCCCCCATTATTTATAAAAAAAATGTGTCTTTTTCAATTCTTTATTTTTGCAATTGCAAAGATAGTTTAATGTGTTTTCAATAACTCACAAAACTTTCCTAGTGCAAACTGGGCAGAAAATTTTTGTTCGTTTTGTTTGTTAGTGATGGCTTGTAGGTTTTTCTGCAAAGCACGGATTGGATGTGTAAAAATAAGATTCCAACTCTCGCCAGAGAAAGCGGAACGTTTGATCTCAACACCAGCCACAAGCAGCTTTGACAGGATGCATGCAGAGGATTTCAAGATCCATCTTCCTATCACCGGATCAAGAAGCAAGCCTGTGAGAATATTCCATAGTCTTTTATATCGGAGAGCATCAAGTTTCAGTCTAAAGTCAANTGGCTCTCCCTCTAAGCATACTCCACCACTCTTCTCTCACTTGAACTACACGTGGCCTGATTCCCTTATAATCCGGGATATGTAGGCGGCCTAAAACCAAGGCTCGGTCACATCCTTTTCTTTCATCTTCTCTTCCTTGTTAATAGTGAGGTAAAAAATCAGTCACCTTGTTCATTTTCTTTGCCAGAAAACTCTTCATGTTTTCAAGCAAAGAGGGGCATGCTGTGAACAACTAATTTTTGACCACACTCAAATGTTATACTATTTTAGTAGAAATATTCCTTTTAGGCCTAATATTTATGTTTTAAGCTTTTATCTTACACTTAGTAGATTTTATTTAATTAAAGTAAATAAATAAATAATAATAATAATACTCACATTCTTAAAATGTATATAAATGGAGTACCTTTTAATTAGAATTTAATTAGTTAACTATTATATTTTCTTTGTATGATTTAAACTATAGTGTAAATATTGAGTTTTCTTATTTTTTATAGTTTACTTTAAGTCTAAAAGCAGGATGTTATGTGTGTGTATATATATATATATATATATGTGTGTGTGTGTATATATATATATATATATATATATATATATATATATATATATATATATATATATATATACACGTTACCATCTTTTATGTAAGATTTAGAAAATAAAAAAAATAAAAAAAGTTTAGAAAAGAAAAGAAAAGAAAAGATAAATTTTTTTTTTATTAAAAATAAAGCTTTGAAGCTAAAGTTAGGATAAAGTTTGTTGATAACAAACTTATCTAAAAGAATCAGATTTTTTATTAACTAACTAACCCCAAATTTTTAGCCTAAAAATTCTACACTCCTACTCCCATACAATATCACATTTGACCAACCACTTCATCCACCTTATTATATAAATAGACAAAACAAGAAGAAAAGAGAAAAAAAAGGGAAAAAAAAAACAAAGAAGCCAGAAAGAGAACAGAGGAAGAAAACGGAAAAAAAAAAGAAAAAAAACATTCTTCAGCGTGAAATATATCCAGGAATTGAAGTTGTACTTATAGTGAATTTTCATTACATCTACTATAAAGATCTTGCTCATTCAAGGTGAAATACTACATTTTTTTTTATTTATTCTAATATTTTAGCATTATGAATTAATCTTTTGTTGAAAAAACTTGTATGAAATGTGTGTTCTAATTCATACGTTATGAATCTTATGTCACTAAATCCAATTTGATTGATTTAAGTTGTTGAAGTTAGCGGGTTTATTAGAAAAAGATGTTTAATTCTAGGAAAGAGCAAGGGTAAAAATTTCATTTGCTTCTTTTCTTCCAGAGATGCTTGAACCTAAAATATTGATCTTCATTTGTTTTGGCATGAGATATGTTTATTTAATTCCCTAAAGCCTCTCTTAGTCCTACTGTTTGAGTTGCTGAATTTTTTTTGTAGTATTTCTTTATCGATAAAATTAGTATTTATGCTCTCATATATTAAATGATTGTAATTGTAAATTTTACAATTTATTTACATAAATAATATGATGGCTAATTACCTTTTTTTATTTATTAAGTTCCAGTGACGAATATTTGCATAAGTACTTCTTTAAAGTTTCTAGATTAAAAAAAAAAAAAAAAATTTAATGTAAGGTAGGTTTTGTTTAAATTGAAGCATATCAGTAGGAAAGCTTCATCATTTTGGATTTATATTTCTATGCTATTGTTTTCTCTTAGTCCTATTTTAATTTTTTAGACTTTAAAGTCACAATGTTATAGTTAGCCATATTTATTTCTTGTCTCTCTAAATACAGATGTAATAATGTTAATATGTATGGAGTTTCGAAAGTTTGCTTAAGTCATATGAGGAAATTAATTTTGAGTTTGATAAATACTTTATAGTTGGAGTGATGTTACATTTGGACTCACATTGGTGTAATTCTGCAATTAGTATAATACAAAAATGATTGTTTCCTAACTTTTTGTCATCTCTATTATTTATTAGTGCCATATTTAAATGTTTGTGTTAAGATTGACATATCTTTACATATGTTGAAATAGGATTCACGGGGAATACATTAATTAGGCTAGACACATATTAACCGATGTCTATTAGTAAAAAAAAGTGATTGTGAGGGAGCGAGATGAATTAGGAACTAATTTAAGACTCATTGCAATAAGTAATAAAAAAAAATACACAAATAAAATGTCTCGAACCTGAAAGAGACTAAACAGATAACATACTCTAAAGCACTAGAGGAATTTTAGATGCACTTTAAATATTAGCCCATGTGTTCATACCCGAACCTTGGATTAATACGCTTGAATAATAAAAGGATCATGTGCGCATTCCGTGTCTCGATGCCTTTAGATTTAATATAATTATGTTATAACCATGTGTACATTTTAATTTCAAAGAAGAATACCTTGTGTGCGTATCGCATCTTGGTCAAAATAAATAAAAATAATATATAGAATAATTAATTAAGCAGTAATAAATAAGCCATAATTAATAAATTATAAGAATAGCTGAAAATTAATTTAAGCCTTACATGAGTCAATAAAGCGACCGTGCTAGAACCACGGGACTCGAGGGGTGCCAAACCATCCGTTTGAAAGGGGATTCAAATAAAAGGTGACTTGGAACACCAAAATTTAATTCCAAGTGGCGACTCCAAATAATAAATAATCCCTTTTCAAAACGTCACTTTGATTGGAAAAACTCTTCTAACTCAACCTTGTAATAGGGTTGTCGGAAAAAAAAGGTGTGACAGCTCTGGCGACTCTGCTGGGGAAAATTAATAAGAATTCGAGCTTTGTATATTGACTCTTGTTTTGCTTTTATCATGTTTTGAATATTATTGTGTTTGGAAGCCTAATGTGCTATTTATTGCTTATTTACCGCTTTAATATTTATTTGAACTTGATATAAACTGTATCCTCTCTCGCACCCCTCTGAGTCTTCTTATAGGTAGCTATGTTGTGTTTGCCTACCAGCATCACAAAAATTTCTATCTTAAGATAAAGCCAGTTAGCCTATCAGCTTCCGGTGAAGGATTTATTCACACATGATTAGGCGGGAGATCCGTTAGCTAGCCAGTGTTGTTCTACTACTGGTGATGCTTGACGCTCCTCGGCTCGGGTTGTCCGCCTGGGTAAGCCAGGTCTAGATACCATCTCCTTTAAGATTTGAAAACCTAGAAGAACAAGCCACAAGAAATGAATATCCCTAGTAGGCTACGTTTTATTTGCATCATGTGCATTGGACTTAGCGGGACTCGGCACAGGGGCCGGGTCCGTCTAGGACAGGTACCTATTTTTTGGACCAACATGTTCATATTTATGTGCTATATGTAACATTATTTGGTAGGGTTCATTCAAATATTGACCGGCTTTAGGATAGATCGATTAAACAGATGAGAGAGAAAGAGAAAATTTCTTCCAAGTTTTCATAAAATACTTTTTTTAAAATAAAGTTTTGAAGGGTTCTAGTATGTTACAGCACAATTTTCAAAATATTTTTTTTTAAAATTTATTTTTACCGAACTACGCGGGTTTGATTCTCACCGGTTGTGAGATACGTAGGCAACCTTTATCAGGTTCAACCCCATCTTTTTTTTAAGAAAAAAAAATATATATAAAAAAAAGGTGTATATGACTATTATTTTTCTCTTACTGTAAAAATAAAATAAAATAAAAATAATAATATAGTTCCTTTGTCATTTTTTTTAATCTTTCGACAAGTTTTGCCCATATGTTCGGTCCTTTTGTCGAAATAGCCTTAAAACATTCCTCGAAAATGCAAAATGGTCGTTTTAACAAAAGAGACCAGTTTTTATGTTCACTTTTACAAATGAATAGTCATTTTGAGTCTTCTTTTCTTTACTAATTTAATCAAATTTTTTTTAGTCCCATAGTTTGGTTTTGCTTTTATTTTTTTTAGAGCCAAAACCCGAGAAATTGGAATTTTTGTGTCAATAATATATTAAAATCTAACTCCGTGTCTGGATNGTCAGAAAAAAGAGGTGTGACATACACGAAGCTTCTCACGCGAACGCGAAGGGTAAGATGGGATGGGGATGGGTTTGTTCAACGCGAACACGAGGCCATGGTCGCAAACGCGGAGCACTGAGGGGTCTACTCTTCGCGAACGCAACCGACATCATGCGAACGCGTAGAGTAAATGCAGGTGGGCTGGGATCTATAGGTTGTTCTACGCGAACGCGAGCCAAGGCTCGCGAACGCGATGTACAGGGGACAAACCATCACGAACCCGTAGAACCTTTTCGTGAACGCGTAGGCCTTCTGGGCTGCTACCCTTCGTGAACGCGAAGAAGGCCTGCCTAATGATTTAAAAACAGAACTAAAAATTTGATTTGGCCATTCTTTCTAAAATTTCAAAACTAGAAGACCTAGAGGCGAATTCCAAAAGATAATTTCTTCCCCAATTTGGTAATTGATTTCAAACCATTTTGTTTATTTAATTGTTTTCCCTGACTTACTGGTTTCCTTTAATTATTTTCTTCCATGTCTTAATTGTTATGTGCTCTAAATTCTTCCCATGCTTAACTGCTACGTGTTAATCAACATCTTCTCCTGTTAACTATGTTAGCTCTTTCCATACGTCTCCTAATCCCTACTATTTGCTTAATTCGACTTGTTTGCACCTTTTAATTGTAAATTGCTGGATTGGTCTCGTTGTGTAGTATTATTTGAGTAGATTTGATATTGATCAAGGTTCCTTTTTCTTGGTTCAGTTCAGTATTTATTTATCGCATAGGCCTTGTGATTTAGACTGTTAATTGACGGGGTACATTGAGTGTTTGGTACTGATATGGTGGGATCGGGCTGCACGCCGCAGCAAGAGGAATAAGTGAAGATTAATATAGTGGAATAAGGGTGAATATGTATATATGGTGGGATCGGGTTGCACGCCGCAAAAAGTGGAATAAGGGTGGATTGATATGGTGAAATAAGGGTGAATTATGATATTGATATTGATATACGTTGGGATAGGGTTGCGCGCTGCAACAAATATGTATTATTTACTATTATTGTTATTGTACGGTGGAATAAGGGACGACTTTGTGTTGTTTTGTAGGATCGGGTTGCGTGCTGCAACAAAACTATATGTTTCTATTTCCTGAGCTGCATTTCTTTTCGGTATTTCTCTCATTATTTGATATAGTAAGGATTGGTAACTCTGGATGACACTAGATCACTCTGGAGGCTGTGGTTATCATTTTTAGTTGGTTGTTTGGTTCTGTTCAGTATTTCTAGTATTCTGTCATATTATATACTACGTACAGGTTTTTGTATAGGTGCCCCGCCTTAGCCTCGTCACTACCTCATCGAGGTTAGGCTTGGCATTTACCAGTACATGGGGTCGGTTGTACTGATACTACACTCTGCACATTGTATAGATTTTGGAGAGGGTCCCAACGATGGTAATTAGTGAGATCAGATCGGATATTTGCGGAGAATTGAGGTACGAGTGTTCAGCGCCTGCAGCTCCTGGAGTCCCCATCCTCTTTTCTTTTAATTGTGCAACTTCACTCAGAAAACTTTATGCTTATTTCAAACCTTTATGTGTATTACTTTAGAAGCTCGTGAACTTATGACACCAGATTCAGATAATTGTAATAGACAATTGCCTGTTTAATTTCCGCTTTCGTACTTAGAACATATCTTTATTTTAGTTTGTCTTTAATGTTATTGTTTAAGCTTCTAAAAGAAGTAAATTGTTCTAATATTGGCTTGCCTAGCAAGTGAAATGTTAGGCACCATCACGATCCCGACGGTGGGAATTCCGGGTCATGACAAGTTGGTATCAGCGCACTAAGTTGCATAGGTCTCACGAGTCACAAGAAAACTTAGTAGAGTCTGGAGGATCGATACAGAGTCGTCTGTACTTATATCCTAGAGGTTATAAAGTTAGGAACAAATTTCACTTTTATTCAAGTCTATCGTGCGATTTTGTTTTCTCAATACTGATTGAAATCACCTATTCTTATTCTGTCGCAAATGGAGAAATTGCGTACCGCTTCTTTAGCTGAGCAGCAGCTAGAGCCTCCAGCAGCAGCTCCTATAAGGGGTAGGGGTCGAGGCTGAGGTTGTTCTAGAGGCCGAGGCAGGGGCATGTGTGACAACCCAAAGGGTCATCACCTGTTTTCTTACCCATTACGTTCTTCCGAGGCCTTAGAAACCTCATTTAGGGTTTCCTAGATTTGCGTGTGCAGTCCGGGCGCGTAGCCGGAAAGCTTAAATATGAAATTTTGTGAAAAATGGTAAGTTTTGATATTAAAATGAATAGATTTGACTTCGGTCAACATTTTGGGTAAATGGACCCGGACCCGTGATTTGAGGGTCCCGGAGGGTCCGTAGGAAAATATGGGACTTGGGCGTATGCCCGAAATCGAATTCCGAGGTCCCAAGCCCGAGAAATGAATTTTTGAGTAAAATTATTTTCTGAAAATATTTAAGGAAATTGAAAATGAAATCTGATTAGAAAGCGATGGTATCGGGCCCATATTTTTGTTTCGGCGCACGGTACAGGTCTTATATATGGTTTAAGTCCATTCTGTAATGTTTGGTTGACAACAGATCTCGTTTAACGTGTTTCGAACTTAAAATGGAAAATCTGATGTTTTATGAAATTTGATAGAATTCATGGATTTTGAGGCTTAATTCGATGAATATGATGTTATTTTGGCGATTTGATCACATAAATAAGTTCATGCAATGTTTTTGAGGTAGTGTGTATATTTAGTTTGGAGCCCCGAGGGCTCGGGTGAGTTTTTGATAGGCCACAGATTTCATTTTTTGGACTTGGAAATTGCTGGTGTAATTGATCTGCAGGCTTCGCATTTGCGAAGCCAACATTGCAAATGCAAACTCGCAAATGCGAGATAATCATCGCAAATGCGAAGGTGGGTTTGGGCAAACCTGATCGCAAATGCGACCAAGAGGTTTGCAAATGCGACGTCTGCCATCAAAAAATGCGAAAGCTAGGAATTTCTGAAGGGTTCGCAACTGCGAACCCCAGTTCATAATTCTTATGCCAACCAATGGCCTACAATGCACTTAAACCGAATTTTTGACTCCATTTTCATATTTTCTCAAACTCAAACACCCTTAGGAGATTTTTCCAAGAACAAGACTCCTTCCAAAACATTTGTAAGTTGGTTTTTACTCAATTCTTTCAATCATTTACATCATTTAACATGTTTTTAACTTAAAATCAAAGATTTTCATGGGTGAAATTGGGTGATTTGGGTAGAACTTAGGTGTTTCCAAAATTGGGGTTTGAGTGGGTGATTGACCTCCGATTAGAGAGATTTTTATATGGCTGGACTCGTGAGAGTACGAGGGTCCTGAAAATGTAAAATTTATCTGAATCCGAGATGCTGGCTTGAGGGGCATTTTGGTCATTTTACCTAATTTCGCGCCGTAACTTTGAATTAAATAGTAGAATCAGTTGCTCGAGATGTTATTTGCGATATGAAATTTATTTAAATAGATTTGGGCCATTTGGAGTCGGATACCCGTGGAAAACGTGTGGTTTCGAGTTGATTTTTGAGCCGGTTCGAGGTAAGTGGCTTGTCTAACCTTGTGTGGGGGACCTTTCCCCTTAGGATGTGATATTTGGTAATTGAATGCCTTGTACGTGAGTTGACGAGCACGTACTTGTTCTAATTTTTGAAAAATCCAGTTTTACTTTAAATATTTAGACTGAGTTTCTTTCTTACCTGTTTTATTCTATTTGCAATTATAGTCTATGTTAGCTTAGAAGAGCACGCCTAGTTGCCCTGAATTGCCTAATCGCTTAAGTTGCTTTAATTGTACTACGTGAATCATGTTAGGCTAGAACTACTTGTTGCCCTATATTTTTGCACTATATTTCTGAATATCTTCTTGTTGTGGCTGCATATTTACTTTGGGAAAACGGGACGGTAACCCGGGAGATCCCCCTGCATATTTACTTTGGGACTACGGGACGAATTCACGGGAGATCCCCCTGCATATTTACTTTGGGACTACGGGACGGTATCCCGGGAGATCCCCCTGCATATTTACTTTGGGACTACGGGACGGTATCCCGGGAGATCCCCCTGCATATTTACTTTGGGATTAAGGGACGGTATCCCGGGAGATCCTTCGAATATTCATATGATGGACTACGGGACGGTATCTCGGGAGATCCACTGGACAGTTGAGAAAAGGACTACAGGACGATATCCTGGGAGATCCTCATTGTTACCATTGTTATTGAGCTGTATATATTCCGTGTTTACTTTGTTCTTGTGTTTTTGTTATTGCTTTCTTTGACCTGTCTTATTTCACTGCTGTACTCATTATTACTGTCTGGTTTCATACTGTAAATTCCTATTATATTGTTTAACCTCAGTAGGGCCCTGACCTTCCTCGTCACTACCCGACCGAGGTTAGGCTTGGCACTTACTGAGTACCGCTGTGGTGTACTCATGCCCCTTCTGCGTATATTTTTCATGTGCAGATCCAGGTACCTCCACCCAGGCGCACTATCCCCGAGGTTGAGAGATCTAAAAGAGACTTCGAGGTACATCTGCCGCATCCGCAGAGTAGGAGTCTCTATCTATTTCCAGCTTTAGTGGAAAGCTTTTCCTTCCTTTCAGTTGTTTAGACATTCTGGAGTTAGAGTAGTGTAGTATATTTCTGTTAGCCTGTGTTTTCCCGTGAGTTTCCGGGTTTTGGGGTGATATTGTAGACTTCCGCATATTTTTTTTTGTTGTATATGCCAAGCGGCATTTATGTATACAATCTTTATTTAGTTGTTCAGTTTTAATTAATTATTCCGCAAGTTGTGTTATTTTTCCGCATTGTTAGGCTTACCTAGTTATAGGGACTAGGCGCCATCACGACACATTCACGGAGGCCAAACTGGGGTCGTGACAAGTTGGTATCAGAGCTCTAGGTTCATAGGAGTCACGGAACACAAGCCGGTTTATTAGAGTCTCGCTGATCGGTACGGAGATGTCTGTACTTATCTACGAGAGGCTATGTAACTGTTTAGGAAAAATCTTTACTTCATTGATTTCCTTGTCGTGCAATATTTTTGACATCAATTCTAAACCTCTGTCTTCTATTCTCTCACAGATGGCGAGGACACGTGGTACACGAGACGATCAGGCACCCGTGCCCCCTAATGCAACCGTCAGAGGTCGGGGCCGAGGTAGAGGCCAAGGACGCGCACGTGGTGCAGCTAGGGCACCTGCACGAGCTGCCGCCGAGGTACCACCAGCAGATTCAGCTGAGGTTCAGGAACCTAACACGCCTAATACCACTACTACTCCAACCTTTCAGGAGACGTTAACTCAGTTCATGTCTATGTACACCACTCTGGCTCAGGCAGGGTTGCTTCCCCTTGCTGCAGCCACATCCCAGGCCGGGGGAGGAGCACAGACTCCCTTTGCCCGCACTCCTGAGCAGCGAGTTCCTGTGGAGTGGGTCCCAGAGATCATTCATGCACCGCCCGTAGTGCCAGTTCAGCCCAAGGATGGGTTAGCTGCTTCAGAGAACGAGCAACGGAGACTTGAGAGGTTCAAGAAGTATGATCCTCCAGTATTCAGTGGGCTAACATCAGACGATGCCTTGGAGTTTCTAGAGGTGTGTCACCGTATTCTTCGCACTATGGGTATAGCAGGATCTAGTGGGGTTTCCTTTACTACCTTCCAGCTTCGCGGAGCCGCCTATGATTGGTGGCGCTCATATGCGTTAGACAGTCCAGACGAGGCTGCTTCACTGACCTGGACCCAGTTCTCAGACATCTTCTTGAGAGAGTTTGTTCCTCAGAGCCTCAGGGGCGCATGGCACGCAGAGTTTGAGCTTTTGCACCAGGGTGCTATGACAGTTTCAGAGTATGCTATCTGTTACACCAAGTTGGTTAGGCATGCACCGGCCTTGGTTGCTACTGTTCACGAGAGGGTTCGCCGATTCATTGAGGGTCTTATCCTACCCATCAGATCTAGCATGGCTCGAGAGTTCGAGATGGACATTCCTTATCAGCAGGTAGTGAGAATTGCTAGAAGGATCGAGGGTATGCTCGCTAGGGAGCGAGAGGAGAGAGAGGCCAAGCGTTCTCGAGAGTCGGGCCACTACTCTAGTGCCCGTACCCCAGCAGCAGGTCGACATGGTAAGGGTTATATGGGCCACCCCGTTCATTCAGCTCTTCCAGCAGCCATCGGTACCCCAGTTCCACCCAGGCCTCAGGAGCCTTACTATGCACCTCTAGTTTCTAGCACACCTTCGGTGCGAGGTGCTTTCAAGGGTCAGTCTAGCAGACCTGGCCCTAGCCAGTCACAGCCACCACATCCTCCCAGAGCTTGTTTTGAGTGTGGCGATACACGCCATCTGGTTAGGGACTGCCCCAGACTTGATAGGGGTGTATGTTCACAGACTTTTCAGCCACAACGTGCTCAGCAGAGTTCCCAGGCCATGATCATAGCTCCAACTGCTACCCCATCTGCCCAGCCAGCTAAGGGCGGAGGTCGGGGAGGTAGAGGTCGCCCTCGAGGGGGAGGCCAGGCTAGATATTATGCTCTTCCTGCTCGTACCGAGGTTGTTGCCTCCAATTCTGTCATTACAGGTATTATACTGGTTTGTCACAGAGATGCATCAGTTCTATTCGATCCAGGCTCCACGTATTCCTATGAGTCTTCTTATTTTGCTCCGCATTTGGGTATAGCCCGAGATTCTTGGGTTCTCCTGTTTATGTTTCTACTCCTATGGGGGATTCTCTTGTCGTGGACCGTATTTATCGGTCGTGTTTTGTTACTATTCGTAGTTTTGAGACCATTTCAGATTTATTGTTACTCGATATGGTGGATTTTGATATTATCTTGGGCATGGACTGGTTGTCGCTCCATTATGCTATTCTTGATTATCACACCAAGACCGTGACACTGGCTATGCCGGGTATTCCATGTGTTGAGTGGAGTGGTACTTTAGATCACACTCCCAGTAGAGTTATCTCTTTCCTCAAAGCTCAACGTATGGTTGAGAAGGGGTGTGCTGCGTATTTGGCTTATGTGAGAGATGTCAGTATTGATACCCCTTCTGTTGATTCAGTTCCAGTGGTACGAGATTATCCCGATGTGTTTCCAGCTGATCTTCCGGGCATGCCGCCCGATAGATACATTGATTTTGGCATTGATTTGTTGCCGAGCACTTAGCCCATTTCCATTCCACCATACCGCCATGCTCCTCCTGAGTTGAAGGAGTTGAAGGATCAGTTACAAGAATTGCTTGATAAGGGTTTTATTCAACCCAATGTTTCACCTTGGGGTGCTCTTGTCTTGTTTGTGAAGAAAAAGGACGGTTTTATGCGCATGTGTATTGACTATCGCTAGTTGAACAGGGTTACAGTGAAGAACTGTTATCCCTTGCCTCGTATTGATGATCTATTTGACCAGCTTCAGGGCGCACATGTATTTTCTAAGATTGATTTGCGCTCAGGTTACCATCAGTTGAAGCTTCGGGAGCCGGATATTCCGAAGAATGCCTTCAGGACTCGGTATGGCCATTACGAGTTTCTAGTTATGTCATTTGGGCTGACTAATGCCCCAACAGCATTTATGCATTTGATGCACAGTGTGTTCAGGCCATATCTCGACTCGTTCGTCATTATTTTCATAGATGATATTCTTGTTTACTCCCGGAGTCGGGAAGATCATGTGCAACACATGAGGACAGTACTTCAGACCCTGAGAGAGAAAAAGTTGTATGCAAAGATTGCAAAATGTGAGTTTTGGTTGAGTTCTGTGGCATTCTTGGGCCACGTAGTATCGAGTGAGGACATTCGGGTGGATCCGAAGAAGGTAGAGGCCGTGCAGATTTGGCACAGGCCGTCCTGAGTTACGGAGATTCACAGTTTCCTTGTCTTGGCGGGCTACTACCGTCGTTTTGTGGAGGGATTTTCATCGATTGCAGCCCCTATGACCAGATTGACCCAGAAGGGTGCTCCATTTCAGAGGACAGAGGAGTGTGAGGCGAGCTTTCAGAAGCTCAAGACAGCTTTGAATACAACCCCAATCTTGATATTTCCTACTGGTTCGGGGTCTTATACAGTTTATTGTGATGCCTCGCGAGTCATCGTTTGAAAAGTGTTGATGCATGAGGATAGGGTGATTGCCTACACGTCTAGACAGTTGAAGATACATGAGAAGAATTACCCTGTCCATGACCTTGAGTTAGCTGCCATTGTTCATGCCTTGAAGATCTGGCGTCATTATTTATACGGTGCTCCATGTGAGATATTTACGGATCACCAGAGTTTGCAGCACATATTCAGGCAGAAGGATCTAAATTTGCACCGGCGTAGATTGTTACAGTTGCTAAAGGACTATGACATCACTATATTATACCACCCGGGGAAGGCTAATGTGGTCGATGCTTTGAGTCGCCGGGCGAAGAGTTTGGAGAGTTTGGCATATTTACCAGCTTCAGAGAGGCCTATGGCGATGGATGTTTAGGCCTTAGCCAGTCAGTTTGTGAGATTGGACCTTTCGGAGCCCAGTCGGGTCCTAGCTTGTGTGGTTTCTCGGTCTTCCTTATTCGATGGTATCAGGGAGCGACAGTACGATGATCCTCATTTACTTGTCCTCAAGGACACGGTCCAGCACAGTGATGCCATATATGTGACCATTGAAGATGACAGGGTATTGAGGATGCATGGTCGGATTTCTGTGCCCAATGTTGATGGTCTTCGGGAGTTGATTTTAGCTGAGGCCCATAGTTCGCGGTATTCCATCCATCCGGGTGCTGCGAAGATGTATCAGGATTAGAGGCAGCACTATTGATGGCAAAGAATGAAGAAGGATATAGCAGAGTTTGTAGCCAAGTGCCTCAACTGTCAGCAAGTCAAATGTGAGCATCAGAGACCGGGAGGGTTACTTCAGCAGATTGAGCTTCCAGAGTGGAAGTGGTAGCGGATCACCATGGACTTTGTGGTTGGACTTCCTCGGACATCGAGGAAGCATGATGCCATTTGGGTGATTGTGGATCGGCTGACCAAATCAGCTCATTTCATTTCGGTACTGACTACTTATTCATCGGAGCGTTTGGCGGAGATTTATATCCGGGAGATCGTTCGTCTACATGGTATTCCAGTTTCTATTATTTCAGACAGAGGTATTCAGTTTACATCACGGTTCTGGAGGGCCGTTCAGCAAGAGTTGGGTACTCGGGTGGAGTTGAGCACATCATTCCACCCCCAGACGGACGGACACTCCGACGCACTATTCAGATTCTTGAGGATATGCTCCGTGCGTGTGTGATTGTGTATGGAGGGTCTTGGGATCAGTTCTTGCCACTGGCGGAGTTTTCTTACAACAACAGTTATCAGTCCAGCATTCAGATCCCCGGTGGGTTAGTTCGAGCCAGGTGAGGCCAGGATATTGGGCACAGAGTTGGTTCAGGATGCATTAGAGAAGGTCAAGGTGATTCAAGATAGACTCCGTACAGCCCAGTCCAGGCAGAAGAGTTACGCAGACTGGAAGGTTCGTGATGTTTCATATATGGTCGGAGAGCGGGTTCTACTTTGGGTTTCGCCTATGAAGGGCGTCATGAGATTTGGGAAGAAAGAGGAGTTGAGTCCTAGGTTTATTGGGCATTTCGAGATATTGAGGCGTGTTGGGGAGGTTGCTCATGAGCTTGCCTTAACTCTCAGATTGGCAAGAGTTCATCCGGTATTTCATGTTTCGATGCTCCGGAGGTATCACGGTGACCCGTCGCACGTGTTGGATTTCAGTTCAGTTCAGTTGCACAAGGACTTATCTTATGAGGAGGAGCCGGTAGCTATTCTAGACCGGCAGGTTCGTCAGTTGAGATTCAAGAGTTTCCCTTCTGTTCGTGTTCAGTGGAGAGGTCAGCCTCCTGAAGCATCGACCTGGGAGTCCGAGTCCGATATGCGCAGCCGTTACCCTCAGCTATTCCCCGACTCAGGTACTTCCTTCTTCTGTCCGTTCAAGGACGAACGGTTGTTTTAGAGGTGAAGAACCGTGCCTCCGAGGCCTTGGAAACCTCATTTAGGGTTGCCTAGATTTACGTGTGCAGCCCGTGCATGTAGCCGAAAAGCTTAAATATGAAATTTTGTGAAAAAGGCTAAATTTTGATATTAAAATGAATATCTTTGACTTCGATCAACATTTTGGGTAAACGGACCCGGACCCGTGATTTGAGGGTCCCGGAGGGTCCGTAGGAAAATATGGGACTTGGACGTATGCCCGGAATCGAATTCCGAGGTCCTAAGCATGAGAAATAAATTTTTGAGTAAAATTGTTTTCTAAAAATATTTAAGGAACTTGAAAATGAAATATGATTAGAAAGCGATGGTATCGGGCCCGTATTTTTGTTCTGGCGCCCGGTACAAGTCTTATATATGGTTTAAGTCTTTTCTGTAAAGTTTAGTTGACAACGGATCTCGTTTGACGTGTTTCAGACTTAAAATGGAAAATTTGATGTTTTATGAAATTTGATAGAATTCATGGATTTTGAGGCTTAATTCGATGAATATGATGTTATTTTGGCGATTTGATCGCACGGATAAGTTCATGGGATGTTTTGGAGGTAGTGTGTATATTTAGTTTGGATCCCCGAGGGCTCGGGTGAGTTTTGGATAGGCCACGGATTTCATTTTTTGGACTTGGAAATTACTGGTGTAACTGATCTGGAGGCTTCGCATTTGCAAAGCCAGCATCGCAAATGCAAACTCGCAAATGCGAGCTACTCATCGCAAATGCAAAGGTGGGTCTGGGCAAGCCTAATCGCAAATGCGACAAAGAGGTTCGCAAATGCAAAGGGTGGTCGCAAATGCGACGTCTACCATTGCAAATGCAAAAGCTGGGAATTTCTAAAGGGTTCGCAATTGCGAACCCCAGTTCGCAATTCCTATGCCAACCACTGGTCTGCAATGCACTTAAACTGAATTTTCGACTCCATTTTCATATTTTCTCAAACTCAAACACCCTTAGGCGATTTTTCCAAGAACAAGACTCCTTCCAAATCATTTGTAAGTTGGTTTTTACGCAATTCTTTCAATCATTAACATCATTTAACATGTTTTCAACTTAAAATCAAAGATTTTCATGGGTGAAATTGGGTGATTTGAGTAGAATTTAGGATTTTCCAAAATTGGGGTTTGAGTGGGTGATTGACCTCCGATTAGAGAGATTTTATATGGATGGACTCGTGAGAGTACGAGGGTCCTGAAAATGTAAAATTTATCCGAATCTGAGACGCTGGCCTGAGGGGCGTTTTTGTCATTTTACCTAATTTCGCACCGTAACTTTTAATTAAATAGTAGAATCAGTTCCTTGCGATGTTATTTACGATATGAAATTTATTTAAATAGATTTGGGCCATTTGGAGTCGGATACCCGTGGCAAACGTGTGGTTTCGAGTTGATTTTTGAGCCGGTTCGAGGTAAGTGACTTGTCTAACCTTGTGTGTGGGAACTTTCCTCTTAGGATGTTATATTTGGTAATTGAATGCCTTGTATGTGAGGTGACGAGCACGTACTTGTGCTAATTGTTGAAAAATCCGATTTTACTTTAAATATTTAGTCTGAGTTTCTTTCTTACCTGTTTTATTCTATTTGCAATTATAGTCTATGTTAGCTTAGAAAAGCACGCCTAGTTTCCCTAAATTGCCTAATTGCTTAAGTTGTTTTAATTGTACTACGTGAAGCATGTTAGGCTAGAACTAGTTGTTGCCCTGTATTTTTGCACTCTATTTCTGAATATCTTCTTGTTGTGGCTGCATATATACTTTGGGACTACGGGACGGTATCCCGGGAGATCCCCCTGTATATTTACTTTGGGACTACGGGACGAATTCCCGGGAGATCCCCCTACATACTTACTTTGGGACTACGGGACGGTATCCCGGGAGATCCCCCTGCATATTTACTTTGGGACTACGGGACGGTATCCCGGGAGATCCCCCTGCATATTTACTTTGGGACTACGGGACGGTATCCCGGGAGATCCATCGGATATTCATATGATGGACTACGGGACGGTATCCCAGGAGATCAACTGGACAGTTGAGAAAAGGACTACAAGGCGGTATCCTGGGAGATCCTCATTGTTACAATTGTTATTGAGCTGTACATATTTCGTGTTTACTCTGTTCTTGTGTTTTTGTTATTGCTTTGTTTGAACTGTCTTATTTCACTGTTGTACTCATTATTAATGTCTGTTTTCATACTGTAAATTCCTATTATATTGTTTAACATAAGTAGGGCCCTGACCTTCCTCGTCACTACCCCACCGAGGTTAGGCTTGGCACTTACTGAGTACCCGTGTACTGATGCCCCTTCTGTGCATGTTTTTCATGTGCAGACTCCAGGTACCTCCACTCAGGCGCACTATCCCCGAGGTTGAGAGATCTAGCAGAGACTTCGAGGTACATCTGCCGCGTCCGCAGACCAGGAGTCTCTATTTATTTCCAGCTTTAGTGGAAAGCTTTTCCTTCCTTTGAGTTTTTTAGACATTCTGGAGTTAGAGTAGTGTAGTATATTTCTGTTAGCCTGTATTTTCCCGTGAGTTTTCGGGTTTTGGGGTGATATTGTAGACTTCCACATATTTATTTTGGTTGTATATGCCAAGCGACATTTATGTATACAATCTTTCTTTAGTTGTTCAGTTTTAATTAATTATTCTGCAAGTTGTGTTATTTTTCCGCATTGTTAGGCTTACCTAGTTATAGGGACTAGGTCCCATCACGGCACGTTCACGGAGGGCGAACTGGGTTCGTGACAACATGGCTCAGCCCCAGAGCCCGAGCAGGAGCCCCAACTATGAAGCCTCAGGTAGAGTTCGATGAGGAGGTTCCAGCTTACACTATTCCTACCGGACCAGCTCAGGTCCTGGAGGGGTTTACTGCCACCCTAGTGCTTCCCCATGACACCAGCCGTATCTCAGGCTAGATGAGGATCCCAGACTCCTGCTACTCACACTCCGAAACAGATGGCTCCCAGTTTCAGACTCCAGCAGCTTATCCAGTCGGAGTAGTTCAGCCGGTTATTGCGGCACAACCCGATGATGGGTCAGTTATGTCCTCTGAGGCTCTATGGAGACTGGATAGATTTACCAAGCTCTTTCCAGTTCATTTCAGTGGTGCTACTTCAGAGGATCCACAGGAGTATGTTGAAAACTGTCATTTGGTTCTTCGGAACATAGGTATATTGGAGACCAGTGGGGTCGACTTTGCTACCTTTCAGATGACTGGTTCTGCTAAGAAATTATGGAGGGATTATTTGTTGACCAGACTAGTTGGATCACCTGCTCTTACTTGGGACCAGTTCTCACATCTCTTCTTAGAGAAGTTTCTGCCTATCACCTTGAGAGAGGAGCGCCCAGCCATCAGTTTGAGCGTCTCCAGCAGGGCACCATGACTGTTACTCAGTATGAGACCCGTTTTGTGGATTTGGCCCGTCATGCTATTCTTCTGATTCCTACAGAGAGAGAGAGAGAGAGAGAGAAAGAGGGTGAGTAGGTTTATTGAGGGACTTGCTCAGCCTATTAGATTGCAGATGGCTAAGGAGACTGGGAGCAAGATTTCCTTTTAGAATGCAGCCAATGTCGCTAGATGAGTCAAGATGGTTCTTAGACAGGGAGGTTAGGGGTCAGATAAGAGACCTCGTCATTTCGATGGATTCACCAGTGCCTCATCTGGATGCATGGGTACTTTTTGTAGAGGCCATCCTCCCAGGCCGTTCCATTCAGCGCTTCAGGCATCCCACAGTGCTTAAGGGAGTCGTGGTTCTTATGTACCTCCTTCTGGGCAGCCAACCTATAGTGCACCACCAGCTCCTATCAGTGCACTTCCTATTCAGAGTTATTATCGTGGTCAGCCGGCTCGTCCGGGTCAATCTAAGTTTCCACAACCAGAGTATCAGGATGGATGATTCGAGTGTGGTAGTTACAGGCATATCTGAAAGACCTGTCCAAGATTATTGGGTGTTCAGCCATATCATCAGGGTTCTCGTGCTATTGTTCCGACACCAGTTGCTGCACCGCCTGCTCAGCCAGCCAGAGACAAGGGTCAGGTAGCCAGAGGTAGGGGCTAGACTGTTAGAGGTGGAGGTCAGGCCGTTAGGGGTAGAGGCCCGCCAGCCAAGGGTCGTCTTAGGGATATTGTTCAGGGTGGTGGGGCCCAACCCCGATGTTATGCTTTTCCAGCCAGACCTGAGGCTGAGTCATCTGATGCTATCATTATATTTATTGTTTTAGTTTGCACTAGAGATGCTTCAGTTCTATTTGATTCGGGGTCTACTTACTCCTATGTGTCATCTTATTTTGCTTCATATTTGGTTGTGCCTCGTGATTCTTTGAGTGCCTCTGTATATGTATCCACACCTGTGGGGGATGGTATAGTTGTTGATTGTGTATATCATTCGTGTGTGGTCACTATTGGGAGTCTGGAGACCAGTGTAGATCTTTTTCTTCTAGATATGATGGATTTTGATATTATATTGGGCATGGATTGGTTGTCACCTTATCACGCTATTTTGGACTGTCATGCCAAGACAGTGACCTTAGCTTTGTCGGGGTTTCCTTGATTAGAATAGAGAGGGACTCCTGGCCATTCTACCAGCAGGGTTATTTCTTAGATGAAGGCTCGGCATATGGTCGAGAATGGGTGTTTGGCCTATTTGGCTTATGTTCATGATTCTAGTGCTGAGGTTCCTATCGCGCCCCCCTTTTTTTCGCGAAGTCGGGGTTTCGACATTTTGGGACAACTCCTTTCCTTTTGGGACAGGGTATGGGATTTGAAGAGTCGCCACCTAACGGATTAAGGTGCGTTGGGGAACCTAAAGCAAATAACTCATAAACTGGTTTACATCACCAGAGATTGGGTAAGGGATCGAAACTACCTTGAGGGGAAGGTGTTAGGCACCCTTGAGGTCCACAGCGGTGGGTCCCAGCCAACTCAATTTAAGAAAATTAGTCTTTAAAGGAAAATAAAACAGTTTAAGAACAAATAGAGATTACTTTGAAACGGAAATTAAAGGGGTCCTAGGTTTATTAGCCTATAGGATCACTTCTATGCAATACTCGGTAATCTTCCTCAAATAGAGGTGTTACGCGTAGCATTAGCGCACATGTCATCATCTCCTTTACCACCCAGTTACCCTCCCCTTTATTAATTATTACTTAAGTGTTCTAATAATATCCAGTGCGTACCTTATACGTGCACTACCCGTCCCTTACCTATGGGCTTGGAGGTGCTTAGGACTTCTATTTAAGGTGGTTCTAGACTCACCTATGTTGCTTAAAAGGGGAAAACTAAGCGAAAATCAAAAATCAAATAAGAATGTCATATAAGGAGCAATTAAGGGGGATCATGCTTAGCTCCACAAATAGGCAAAGAAATGCACTCTATTCAGACAAGCGATTTTTAATGATATAGGATCCTATAGGGAGGATATCTAAATAAGCATAAACAGAATATATAGCAGTTTTATTAAGGCAAGGCAGTGAGTACCTATCAGTTTGCCTACTGATTATTATCACTTACTGAATCTGGGCACGTATCAAGTAGAAAGAAAATCACAATCTTAAAACTCAAGAATTTGAATATCCTACAGGCTTGCCTAAGTGATAACCGGGCATAATCCTATGGACATGGTATCTAAACTGTAAACCAGAGATTGATTTTAATAGACAAATTCGTCTTTTTAGATCCTATAGGCATGCTTTCTATGTGCTGAAACTGAACACACGCATTATTTCCTATAGACATGATATCTAAACACATAAACTGGTTTTTACATTTATTTCCTATAGGCATGACATCTAAGTGTTGAAACTGTTTTTACACTTATTTCTTATGGGCATGATATCTAAGTGAGCAGAGATGTTAACAGTATGTTAGATAAGTTTGATATTTCCCAAAGAAGATCCTACATGCATGGTTTCTAATACACATTGAGACTTGAGAATATGCATAAACATGGATTTTGATGCAGAATTGATAACCGTCCTATAACGGGATTTCTAGGATGCAGGTCTGAAATTTTAGGACTACAAATAATGAGATAAGTCCTATAGGCACGGTCTATAATGCATATAAATAATCACAACAATCCTATAGGCATGATTTTTACCAGCACCCAACAAAAATATATATAAAAATCCCTCCCAGCTTTTACTAGTAACCCCATATCTGTTTTACAAAGATTACTATTACAAGCCAATACAAATGAATTACATAATGAAAATCACTATACTATAGGGAGCCTTGGCAGGCCCAAAGTCAACCTGGAAGCCAAGCCTTCAATCAAGTCTGGAGTACACCAGCAGTTCATAATAATACAACTGGCTTCTGGTGTGTCAAATTTCCCAAGGGCCTCAGGGACCCCGGGCAATGCTCACACAAGAACCTTTTCAAAGAAACAATTTTGTAAACAAGTTTGGAAGGCCTGCCCCGATGTGCCAGAGTTCGGAGGAGTCTCATGGACTCCTAAACAGTGCTCACACTGGGGGGGGGGGGGGGGGGCCCNGGGGGGGGGGGTAGGACCCTAGATATCTAAGAGTAGAAGTTGAAAATAGTATATAAAAGTAGGAAAATAATTTTAGAAAAACAATTTGAGTTTTTTAGAAGTGCATAGAAACAAGTTATAAGATCATAAGAAGAACAAAATTTGGGTGTCAGTAGTCACAACAAGAGTAAGAACACTGAATTCCAGGCAGAACAGGGTCACAATTAAGTCAAACAAGGTTTCACATTGCTGGAATTGATTTAGTTCATTAACTATTACTAGGTTGAATCATGCACCAGGAAATGACATGTTGAAATTTAGAGTAAACAACCAGATGAAAAAGAGCATACCAGTTAGGAAGTAGTAAATATGAAGATGAAAGCAAGTAGAATCCAAGGGTCTAGCCTTGGTTTTCAGCCGGCAAGACAGAGCAGTAAAATAGAAGTAACATAAAAATTACAATTAAGAGTGTAAGAGTAAAGTTGTGTGTGTGTTTATGTGTTTTTCTTTATGTGTTCGTGTGTGTTTTTCGTGTTTTAAAATCAGAACAATGAAAAGTTTATATAGCACATAGTAGCGTAAACCAAATAAGGCAAGGGAAATCAATTGCACACAAATAAGGCATGCAACATCAATTAATCAGTCAATTAGGGCTTAACGAGAATACATTATAAGAAAGTAATACTTAAATTAACGAGATTCGTTCACAGGGTAAATTAGTAGACAAGATTGAGGCTAAACAAGAAAAGTAGTAAATCAATTAAAGGTCAGTCAAAACAATCAAAACTTAACATAGCCTAATTAAGCATGTAAATCAATTAATTAGTTAACTTAACATAGCCAAAGTGAACAGGCAAGAACAGTGAGATAAATAATCGAATAATGGAAAACCTTAAGCATATCGAAACACAGAGATAAAACTCAAGCAAAGCAATTAGTCAAACAGTAAAGGAGAGAGGCCGGAGTTTAGCATTTATTTGTTAAAACATTTACAAAGACCCTATTGAGAATCAAAATCCTAGCTTTAGGAAAAAAATGAAATCGGTTGATAATAGTGGTAAAAACGAAAGAATCTTAAAGAAAAACTATTAAACAAACTCCAAACACTTCAGATCTCAAGAGATCTGAACCTATTTGGCCAGAAATAGTTAGGTTTCTCCAAAAATAAACAGAGGTAGAAAAATCGAGTTTTAGACCGGAGATTTGAAGCCATGAAAACACGAAAAATGATAATACTCACAAACAATGGGTGAATACAGACAGATTCACCAAGAGACAGATGGAATCAAACCAGGTCTGTTCAAATCTCATCGAGATTCTGTCAAATAACATGGAAGCCGAACACCGAGTAGAGATAGGAGGCCAAATAAGGCCTAGAATCGAAGGAATAAACCATAAATCGAAGGGGGTTCAGGTGATGAAGGGTTAGGGTTAGGGAGGTCGATAGAGAAGAGAGGAGGAAGGGATTGAGGAGGCGGAGGATTTTTAGAAATGAGGTAGGGTTTGGTATATTAAAAAAGGAAAGATTGCCCTAGACCGTTGATCTTCTGAGATCAACAGCCAGAATTAAATCTGGGGGTTGGGGGGGTTATAGAAATTGGGTTATTGTGTTTGCGTTATGGGTAAGGTTAGGGTATTGGTATGGTTAGGGTATTAGGGTGGGTCCGAAAAATAGTTTAAAAGAGGCTATTTGTTAAATACCCAATTAATTTGATAAATAATTTATAGAAATACCTAACAAATGATAAAAATGCTATTTGTGTATGAAAATGATTCAAAATAATTTATTAATATTATAAAAAAATATAAAAAGTCATTTTCTTGTAAAATCAAGTAATTATGCACACATGTGTTATTATTGCAAAGTTATCGCAATTATAACCTATAAAATATAAATATATTTATGCATAAAATAATTAAAACTTAATATAAATATAAATGATAAAAATTAAGCAATAAAATTATTATAAAATAATTTGTGATGCAATTAATAACTATATAGATAATAAAATGATGGAATAAATTAATTTAAAATCCTTTAAAATAACAAAAAATTATGGAAAAAATACTATTTGATGCTCATGCATTAGGTTTGAAAGTATATATGCATTTTGGAAATATTATACGAAAAAATTAGGTATCAATAGCTGCCCCTCTTTACCCGGGAAGGATGAAAGAGTTATCGGGTAAAGATATGATGGCCAATTTTGACCGAGTAAGGTGATTCGAGAGACATAGGCCACACTATAGTTTCCGAGCTGCCTACATATCCCTGGTTTTATAGGAATCAGGTCATGTGTAGTTTTGGATCCACTGGCGAAACATACCGATGAAGTTATCACAAGGACTGATATAAGGTTTCGAATAGGTGAAATTGTTATGGTGAGCGGTCAGGTTATAAATAGTATGAAGGAACTGGAGCGGGATTGCTCCCGTTGGGGTAATGGTTGCTCATCAGGTTACCTGCAAATCAAAATATGCACTGCAAGCATATATCTTTGCGTGAATTTAAACATGATGCAAATTCCCTTCAGACCATGAGAATTGTCTTTGAACGGTTGAGGATGACGTCCTTAGACCATGATGTCACGGGCCATGAATTGTGTGGTAAGGGATTCGCAGGCCATGAAATGGTGTTCTCGGGCCATGAAAATGGTGCCTCCGAACCATCACGCCTTTGAATAATTATATGAAAGTTTAAGAGATCCTCAGGTCATGGCATGGTGTCTTCCGGCTATGAGGATGGTGCCTTCGGACTATGACGCCTTCAGACAAGCTGGTGATATTTCAGCCCATGAGGTGCAAAGACATAATGCTAGGAGCGACAAGACAAGGCTTAGTCTTGCATGGAGTTGAGGGCAGAGCTAAGCCCGGGAGAATATAATAAATAATGCAAGGGAGAAAATTCTTAGTCTCGTGCGGGATTCGGGACAACCCTTAGTATCATGCAAAGAGAAGGCAATGCTTAACCTTATGCAAGATTCGGGATAGTTCTTAGTCCCATTCCAATAGGGAGGCAGGGCTTAGCCTCATGCAGGGTGGAAGCAATGCTTAGTCTCATGCAAATAGGGAGGCAGGGCTTAGCCTCATGCAAAGTTTGGGACAGAGCTTAGCCCCATGCAGAGAGAAGGCAATACTTAGCGTCATGCAAAGTTTGAGACAGAGCTTAGTCTCATGCAATTAGAAGGAAGATCTTAGCCTTATGCACGGTGGAGGAAATGCTTAGCCTCATGCAAATAGGGAGGCAGAGCTTAGTCTCATGCAAAGTTTGAGACAAAGCTTAGTCTTATGCAAATAGAAGGCAGAGCTTAGCCTTATGCAAGGTGGAGGCAATACTTCGCCTGATGCAAATAGGGAGGCAGGGCTTAGTCTCATGCAAATAGAAGGCAGAGCTAGCCTTATGCAAGATGGAGGCACTGCTTAGCCTTATGTATGATTTGAGACAATGCTTAGTCTCATGCAATGATTAAATAATAGGTGATAGAAAAATATTCTTAGATGGGAATGAGTGTGGTACCTTTGTTGTTATGAAGGCTGTGATTCCAAGGTGTGTATATTCCTTGTCCTGCATGCAAAGAAAAAACGTGAGTTTTGCAGGGGGAAGGTTGGTTCGTGTCTTCGTCTGCTTACTTGATTTGTTCCAATCTGTCTGAAGATCCTGTTCAAATTATTGGGCAGCATTTGCTAAAGCAGAGTTTATTTCAAAAGCAGGCATGCATAGTTTTCAAATACATAGTAAAATACAGTTTAGAAATTAGTTAGATGAACCGGTGACTGAGACACGAGCAGAGACATCGCGACTTCTTCTGCCGTAAAATTTCGAGGGTCCTCCTAAAAATTCTGCCCTAGTTAACTAGACAACATTTCTGACTGCTCTATATGCTGCGATTGACTGAACTTGCTTCAGAATTTTGAGGGTCTTCCTCAAAATTCTGCCCCTGTTTCTGATGATGGGGAGAATAGAAATTTTATGGAATTGTGACCGAACCCAAAGGGCTGCATACGTATCCCCTCTTAAATAGAAATCAGGTCGAGCGTAGTTGGATTTACATCATATTGTATTGATGCAAAAAGAGATTCACATGTGTAATAAATCTTGATGACTCTGTAGTCTACGTGGAGCAATGAAGACACGACAGCTGGACGAGACTCTAAGAAGAGGTACGAGGCAAAGAGGCAAGGCAAATCACATCCATGGGTTAATTAGCTACGGAAGTCTCAACCTGATTGAGAAGATGAAGAGACACGGTCAAAAGTGTATTTGGACAGAATAAAGGGCAGATTCAGAGATCTTCAAATTAGAGATCCATACGTTACACAACATTCACTCAACAATTACGGTTGATCCATTGTAACTTTACATTTAGAATCATTATTACTCATTAATGGCCAATCACCAAAAAAGGTAGACATTATGTTAGGAAATTCTCTATATAAAGGAGAAAAATATAACCGGAAAGGGGTAAGAAAAAAACATTCGAACTACTATTTCAATATACTTACTTTTTGTGCATCTTACTGCTTTCCATTTACAAGTTTGCGTACAATTATAATCTTATTATTTGGTTATCAGAAACCTGTGTTCTTCTTAAAACAGCTTTGGGCAAAGAATCCAATTCTTTGGTTAAACAAATTGGTTCCGTTACCGGGAATCTGATAATCTTTGTTTGCTTTTCAAGCGATATCCTCTAAACTATGTCGAACTCAAACGAAAACAACCAGCAAAGGAATGGAACCCCAGTTCCATCGCCTTCAGGTACCCCACATGGTTCAAGGGAACAATACCCAGAAAGATCCAATAACAACAATGATAATAATGATCAAACGGTGGAACAAGATCGGGTAAAGAAAATGATTGCATAGTATGTGAGCCAAGCTTTGCAAGAATTTGCAAGGGGATTACCGGCAGCGTTACCTGCACCATCGACACACCCCCCAATAATACCATCACCATGAAAAATCTTCAATCTGGGTTGGAAAACTGAGAAAGGGGAGATACTCCTAATGAATCTCTCAAAGCGAGACCAGGTATGTCTAATTACTCTGAATTACATACTTTATTACTAACTTTGCAGAAACAGTAGAAGGAACAAAACGATCGAATCGAACAAATTCCTAGAGTACCACCTATTATCAAAGGCATTGACGTTGATATATATTCTCAACAACCTTGGAAGCCAAGCGCAACAACCGTACCCATTCCAAAGAAGTTTAAAATGCCTGATGTACCTAAATATGATGGGACAACTGACCCATGCGACAATGTAACTGCTTTTACCACCGGATTGAAGGGCAACGACTTAACAAAACAAGAAATTGAGTCGGTCTTAGTTAAAAAAATTAGAGAAACACTTAAAGGGGTGTTAACCTGGTATTCTCTTCTCCCTAAAAACTCTATTGATTCTTTTGCTGAGCTTGTAGATTCTTTCATATAGGCACACTCCGGTGCGCAAAAAGTCGAGAAAAGGATGGAGGACATCTTTAAAATAAAACAAGGAGACACAGAACTACTTCGTGAATTTGTAGACGGGTTTCAACGAGAAGGAATGCAACTACCAAGGGTGTCTGATAATTGGGCAGCCATGGCATTCGCAAGTAATCTAAATGATAAAAGCTCAGAAGCTACGAGAAGACTCAAGGAAAGCTTGAGATAATTCCCAGCTACAACATGGAACGATGTTTATAACAAGTATGCTACTAAAGTTTGAATAAAAGAAGATACCGTTGCTCGTTCAAAAGAGGAAGATTATACCAGATCTAGACGTTCAGAATCAGACAGATGATCAGGTAAAAACAGGTACGATCCTTACTTGGGACCATAGGGGCGTGAAACTCGTCCCAGGTTTGAAAACACCAGGTCAGATTATGGACCACCAAGCAGAGATGCGGGCTCGTCCTCATCTAGATCCAGAAGGGATCAAGATCAATGACCTAGAGGTAATGCGCTAATTAGGGATCATACCTTTAATGTAAGTACCTCCGAACTAATTTCAGTGTTAAGAAATTTGGATGATAAGGTTCGATGGCCCAAAGAGATGAGGTCGAATCCGAATAAGAGGAACCCAGATCTCTGGTGTGAATTCCATAATGATCATGGACACAGAACTGCAGATTGCAGATTTTTGCAAGGTGAGGTAGAACAATTATTGAAACAGGGCTATTTGACAGAATTGTTCAGTGAAAAAGGTAAACGGGCATACATGAAGAACATGCAGGAGCCCCCAAAACCTCCATCTCCAAAACGAACCGTCAATGTGATACACAGAGNACAGAATTGTTCAGTGAAAAAGGTAAACGGGCATACATGAAGAACATGCAGGAGCCCCCAAAACCTCCATCTCCAAAACGAACCGTCAATGTGATGCATGGAGGTGAATAAGTAAACAGAGTGGTCTGCAAAACGACCATGAAGTTCACAATTACTCACGAAAAACGGGTTCGTGAAAATCTAGAAGCAGACAATATAACCTTCGATGATGCAGATATCGGCGGATTAATGCTTCCTCACAATGATGCTTTGGTAATATCTTTACTTATTAATGACACTAACGTAAAAAGAGTGTTGATTGGTAGTTCAGTCAATATCATTTTTCTAAGAGTCGTGGAAGAAATGCTATTGGGGAATCAAGTAACCCCAAGGGCACGAGCCATATCAGGGTTTGATAACTCTATGGTTATAACAAAAGGAGAAATTGAACTTAGCACTTATGCTGAGGGAGTGATCAAAAGTACTAAGTTCCAAGTCATCAATACTGACATGGCTTATAACGTAATCGTGGGAAGTCCATGGATCCACGACATGAAAGCAATACCCTCCACCTTGCATCAGGTAATTAAATTCCCCTCTGAATAGGGGATTCAGCAAATTAGAGGCGATCAGCAAACCGCGAGAAATATAAATTTCGTGGTACACTACAACAAAAAAGTAGAGGTGAAAGAATCAAAGCATACGGAAATCTCCCATACATGTGACACTGCTGAAATAGGTACAAAAGAAAATACTTATGATAAAGTGAATCAAGTCACCACGGAAGAGGCATTGGACCACACGGATGTAGATTCTAGACCAGAAGTCATTCATGAACCGGAGGAAAATGAGCGCATCAAAACAACTACAGAAGAGCTCGAAGCTAGTCCATTGTCTGAACAAAATCCTGAACAGAAAGTGTACATAGGCACGAGGTTGAGTTTCGGTCGAAGAAGTAAGTTAATTAATTATTTAAAGGCTAATGCAGATTGCTTTGTGTGGTCTCACTCAGATATGACAGTTATCCCGCTAGAAGTAATGACTCATAAACTAAATGAAGATCCATCCTTCATACCGGTTAAGCAAAAGAAAAGAAAGCAAGGACCATTCAAGAATCAAGTGATTGACGAAGAGGTACAGAAACTCTTAAAGATTGGTTCAATACGAGAGGTAACGTACCCTAACTGGCTAGCTAACACTGTGTAGTACCTAAAAAGAATGGAAAATGGAGAGTATGCTCATATTATACTGACTTAAATAAAGCATGCCCCAAAGATTCATTCCTATTACCACATATAGATCAAATGATTGATGCCACCGCAGGTCATGGATTGTTAAGCTTTCTAGATGCGTATTCTGGTTATAATCAAATTAAAATGGATCCCTCAGATGAGGAAAAACCTCCTTTATTACAAGCAGAGGGACTTATTGTTATAAAGCCATGCCTTTTGGCTTAAAAACGCTGGAGCCACATATCAAAGGCTAGTGACCAGGATGTTCCAGGAACATCTGGGAAAAACAATGGAAGTTTACATTGATGACCTGCTGGTAAAATCAACACGGGCGGAAAACCATTTCCAGCACCTCTCTATTACCTTTGACATTTTACGCATGTATAATATGAAGCTTAATCCAGAAAAATGCGCTTTTGGCATGGAATCAGGTAAACTCTTGGGCTTCCTCGTATCAAACAGGGGAATAGAGGTAAATCCTCATCAAATTAAAGCTATAGAAGAAATATCTGATGTACTTATAAATAAAAGAGAAGTTCAAAGACTAACGGGAAGAATTGGAGCCTTAGGAAGATTTATTTCCAAATATTCCGAGAAAAGTTTCAAATTCTTTGCAGTTCTCAAAAAGCAAAATTGATCGAATGGACCGAAGAATGTCAACAGGCTCTCAAAGGCCTAAAGGCCTATTTATCAAAACCTCTGTTGCTGTCAAAGCCGAAGGAGGGGGAGCAGCTATACGTCTACCTTTTTGTCTCGGAAATTGCTGTAAGTTTGTTAAGGGAGAATAAAGGTAAACAATCTCAGATTTGTTATGTAAGAAAGACATTACTGGATGCTGAAACTAGATATCCATACCTAGAAAAGTTAGCCTTAGCTCTAATCATGGCATCTCGAAAATTAAGGCCATACTTTCAATGCCATCCAATCACAGTTGTGACCTCATATCCATTAAGAAACATACTGCATAAACAAGAACTATCAGGAAGATAAGCCAAGTGGGCCATAGAATTAAGTGAGCATGAAATAATATATCGGCCTAGGACTGCAATCAAGTCTCAAATCTTAGCTGATTTTGTCACTGATTTTAGTAATAGCATTGTCCCTGAAGTGGAGAAAGAGTTACAACTCTTCAACGGTGTCAATACGGGTCTATGGACCCTATTTACCAATGGTTCTTCCAATATAAAAGGTTCCGGCTTAGGCATAGTCTTAATATCACGCACGGGTGAAAAGACACGACATTCTATCAAATGTTATCCTATAACTAACAATGAAGCAGAATACGAAGCTGTTATTGAAGGGTTAGAACTTGCATGAGAGATTTCAATAGAGCAAATCGAGATCAAAAGCGATTCCCAACTGGTAGTAAATCATATGCAGGGGACTTACATTGCTCGAGAAACTCGGATGCTACAGTATCTAGAAAAGTCATAAGAGCTCGTGAGACAATTCAAAACATGGAAGGTAGTACAAATACCTAGAGAGGAAAATGCAGAAGCAGATGCATTAGCTAACCTCGCAGCAGTCACGGAAGTAACAAATAAGGACAATGCAGTTTTCGTTCATCTATTCCATTCAGCGATCGACCATGATAGGAATGAGGTAACTTTCAACAATTTAACCTGGGATTGGAGAAACGAAATCCAAAATTTTTTGAAGAACGACATCGTACCTGAAGACAAGAATGCAGCTCAAACACTTCGCCTCAAAGCTGCACGGTACTGCCTCATTCGCAACTTGTTATATCGCAAAATGTTCGGAGGGCCCCTAGCAAAATGCCTCGGACCTAACCAAACGGAGTTTGTGATGAAAGAAGTCCATGAAGGACACTGTGGAAATCACTCAGCGGCTAGATCCTTAGTGAAAACCTTAATCAGAGCTGGATATTATTGGCCTAAGATGGAAGACGAGGCTGAGGACTTCGTGTCCAAATGCGACAGATGCCAAAGGTTTGCTAATAACATGCATCGACCAGCGGAACTATTGCACCCATTAATATCCCCATGGCCCTTCATGAAATGGGGGATGGACATAGTGGGATCTCTTCCCACAGCTAAAGGACAAGTACGGTTTTTGCTCGTGCTAACCGCCTATTTTACAAAATGGGTAGAGGAAGAAGAATTCAAACAGGTGCGAGAAAAGGAATTTAAAAGTTTCTTATGGCGAAACGTAATATGCCACTTTGGGATACCGAAGGAGATCGTGTGTGATAATGGCCCACAATTCATAGGCTTGCAAATCACATCGTTCTTCGAAAACTGGAAAATTAAATGGATCACTTCAACTCCATACCATCCCGTTGCTAACGGTCAGGCTGAATAAATGAATAAAGTCATAATCAATAATCTAAAGAAGCGGTTAGATAGAGCCAAAGGAAACTAGCCTGATGAGATACCAGCGGTACTATGGGCATACATGACAACTTAAAAAATAGCCACGAGAGAAACCTCGTTCGTGATTCTCTATGGATCAGAAGACTTAATACATGTAGAGATTGGCGAACCAAGCTTAAGTCTTACAACAGCCACGGAGGAAGCAAACGACGACGAATTGAGGACCAACCTGGACCTGCTCGAACCACGGAGAGAAGCAGCACTGATTCGGATGGTAGATCAAAAACAAATCATAGAGCGTTATTAAAATCGTAAAGCTCATCTCAGGTACTTCAAGATTGGGGACTTCATCCTCGAAAAAGTCTTTCAATCAACGGAAGAAGCAGGCGCAGGAAAGCTAAATCCAAACTGGGAAGGACCCTACAAAATCCGAGGCATAGCTGGGAATGGTGCCTACGAGTTGGAAGCTATGGACGGTAGAATCCTACCAACAAGTTGGAATGCCATTCACTTGAAGAATTACTACTTTTAAGGAAAAGTACCCCTGGTCAGGTATCACATGTTCGATTTTATTTTGAACATTTAAAATTTTACTAACCTTTTTAGATGATAGGCATAAAGCTAACCCATCACCAGATGATGATGTTAGACCTGCAGAGACACGAGGAAATAACTAAATTCCCGGTCTAGGGTTACACTTTTTGATGTATGTTTTAAAGGGTTCAACAGTCATCATCTAAAAATTATATACCTTCTAGTCCCGTATGTTTTTCCTTTTCAGGAAAAAGACCACAAGGAAGGAATAGTCAAGTGCTCGAGATTTCATTCTTCAAATCTAAAACACTTGGGGGACTATACAGTATGGAAGGCAAAAACAAAGGAAAAAAGACTATCAAAAAGTCAAAGCTCGATCCTGGAGATCCATCTATCCAGCAAGCCAAGTGATACGAGCAAAATTGAAAGAGCCAAAGACTCGAACACAAAGCCTAATCCAAAAAACCTTCGAACATGTTAAGGTTAAAAGGCAAAATGTTAGCTATGCGGAAGAAATGCACAACTTTGTACTTATTTAAAACAGTTATGGATAAAAGATCATCATCATTGTACTCATTCAAAACTGTTGTAACTAAAAACAATTACTAAATCTTTGTACTCATATAGAAAACTGTTATCAAATAAAACAGTTATAGATGAAAGATCAAAATCCTTGTACTTGTTCAAAAAACTGTAAAATAGTTACGGATGTAAGAGCATTTTCCTCGTGCTTATTGAAAACTGTTGTCAACAAAAACAGTTACGGGAGAAAACCCCAACTTGAATAAAAACTGTTACAAACGAAAAACAGTTGCCCTCTTGTATTAACTCGAAAAAATGGTTACATACAGAAAATAGTTACGAAATACTAGTGTATATCAAATCTGTTAAAAGAAAGCAGTTGCAACATGAGTTTTAGATGATAATCAAACACATGTAAAATGTTGTGAAAGTTCAAACGAAAAAACTTTCCTCAGAAACATTCTTAAACATGTGAAAAATTATATCACTTTATTCCATTATTAAACCTTTATGAAGTTGAGACGTATTCTTCATTAAGTATCGATCAGAAAGGGCCCTCTTTCACAAATTATACCTACTACAAAAAGGCACACATTTTATATAACACCGTGCCTATTACGAAAAGGTGCGAGTAATCTAAAGCATTCTATATGCAAAACGCAGAGGTAAAACTAAAACCTAGGAAAAGCATGCAAAAGACTTAAAGAGTAGAACGGAAACTCAACGGAAAACAAAAGTCATACTTGCATTAATATATTAAAACGGCAAAGTAAAAACTAGGTATTAACTTATACTTAGCCGTATCGAATTTTTATATATACATTGAGGTGCCCCTAGGTTGTCATTTGGGGAATTTAGAAAGATACAAATTTACCCCCGATGGGACTGTGGGTAACCACCAATTGAGACAAAAAAAGGGGGTGAATCAACGTTTTAATATTCTTGAGGAGGGGGATTGACTTCTTCATCAATAGGAGGAGTAAGAACAGCTTGGGACAAAGAGGCTTGGACAACAGGAGTCTCACCTTCAGGTGGGAAAAGATCCAAACCTTGTTGAGCCTTTTCCATGGCTTCCTTGATCTTAACAATTTCAGCATTAAGGTCAAAATCTCCTCGACCCATTTCCATCAATGTATCGAGGCAAGAATTCATTTACGCCCAACTAACATCGACAGTTGCCGCCTCTTCGATACTTTCATAATCTATTTCCCATATCTGAAGCTCATCTCTTAACCCATCCTTATCAACTTCAGCAGCTTCATGGGAAGCCCTCAAAGGAACAATTGACTCCTCCAAAGAATGGGTTTTGTCTAAAGCAATGCGAAGATCCTCCTGAGTCTGGGTAAGTGACTGCACAAGCTCGCCTGAGTATTCATCCTTCTGCTCTAGTAAGGCTTTCAAGCTCCTAACTCCTTCCGAGGCACGTGATAATTTCTCAACAAACGAAGACTCAAGAATAATCTTGTCTTTGTCTGCTTGGCTAGAAGAAGCCTTCTCTACTGCCAACTTCGCAGCCACAACTCTCGTCTGCCGCTCCAAGGTATTCTTTTCTTCTTCTAAGGCTTCCATGTCGAGTCTCAGGCTTTCATATTGCTCCTTCCAATTCCCTGCTTCAGCATGCCACTCCTTTAACTCTTGCTCCATGTTAGAAATCCTCTTCATGAGTTCTGTTCCTATGAGATTGATCTACAAAACCAAAATCAATTAGATACGGTAAGGACATGCATAAGAACGAAATACAAAAAAATGAATGTTACCTTCAAGGAGGAATGCAAAACCTCATTAGCCCAGGTAAGAGAACTGTGAATATCTAGCTTGGTCCTCTCTGTTGGGCCAATCAAAGGCTTCAGCCACACTTCGGGTTGGCAAGATTTCTTAAAAAGGCTCCCATCAGCTGGAACCTCAATTAGCACTTGCCTCATCTCCCTGCTGGAAGACCCTACTTCTCTAACAGGAGACACGGAAGTAGGCTGAGATGAAGGTTCCAGGGGCAATGAAATTTGTGGAGCTGAAGAAGTCTCAGGCACGGAAACTTGAGGAGCTGAGAAAGCCACGGGCAAGGCAGCAGCGGGAGCAGAAATGGCCAACGGAGCAGTGGAAATAGCCGAAACGGATGAAGAGATTTCTCAAAAGGAGGGAGCAAAAATATCCAAAGGTGCCTCATTAATAGCAGGGCCAAAAACTTCGTGGAATAGATGATCCCCAGAATCATGAGCAAGAGAAGAAGAAGAATCCCTGGGGGTAGAAGGTCTGACATCAGGTACAGAAGACACAGCCACGGGTGTATATTATCGTCTGAGACCACTCTTCTTTTACGTGACCTGTGCACCAGAATGCCCCCCTCTTCTTCTTATTCTTCTTCTAAGGTCTTAGACCAGCTAGCTTTCCTTTTGGAAGAAGAGGAACCAGTAATAATCTCCTGGGCCTGAGCCAAAGACATCTTCGGAATGGATGCAGCAGACATCCCCGGAGCAGAAAACCCTATCAAAAGGAAAAAGGTTAAACAAACGAAGAAAAAGAAGCTCGAGTAAGGAAAAAAGCGAAAAAAGAAGTTTCACTTACCATGAGTCTTCACTTTCCAAGTGTACATCACGGAGAAGTACTTCCAAGATCTTTCCTCAAATGAAGCAACCGACAACAACTTTTCTACCCAATCACGGATATTGGAGACATTCTCAACAGTACCCATGATTGCTGAAAGAGGAAGAATATAGCTACATTGTTAATAAAACACTTAAAGCAAAGCGAAGAAAAATAACAAATGTGAGCTAAAATTTTCTCACGTGCGCGATTCCACTTCTCAGGGAAGGGAAGATTTTCCTCTCCCACAAAACCAGCAGTGGGCACAGCAACGTACCGAAGGTACCAACCTCTATCCTTATCGTCATCAGGGGTTATCAACACTCTTTTACTCCTAGCAGCCAGAGTGAAAACCCCTTGACGAAATAAGGTAGGAGAATAAAGATGAATGAGGTGATTGAAGGAAAAAGGAACCAAGGCTAAAGAAGCTAAACATCTAAGACACGCGAAAACCCGCCACACAAGAGGACCAACTTGTCCTAAGCAAACGTTGAAGAAGCGAAAAAACCTGATGATGACTGGATCAATAGGAGGTCTAAAACCTAGAGTGAAAGGGTAAGTGTAAACAAAAGAATGCCTTATCTTGTAAGACGTTATTCTTTTATTACTATTCGGAATAACAATGGGAAAATTAGACTCCCAAGAACATTCCCTGCGAACAAGGGGAATCAAACCTTCGGTAATAAGAGTGGGATACCTATCAACACTATCAAGGGATAACGACTGGTCTACAAGAGCCTGACTATCCCTAGTGAAGGTAAACTCAGTAGGAATGATTTCATCAACTCGTGGTTCACGTAGGGGTTCGTGATGTTCTCTACCCCTGTACAGAGATCTGGAAACCCTAGATCTTGGGGAGACTAAAGACCTAGCAAAAGGAGGGGAAACCATCTGATAAGAGGAAGAGCCTCTCGAAGGAGTAGAGCCTAAACTACTCAGTCTACTACCCCTCTGACTCCGAATCGGAGTGGGAGAGTGTGTCAACTCCTCAATGTTTATGACTCCCTTAGATTGGTTTGAAGAAGAAATATCTACAAAGGCAAAGAAAAAATTCTTTACAAATAAAGTTTGAAAGTTAGAAGCTTTTCGTGAAAGAAAAGGAAAAGGGGGTATTTATACTCGGAGACAACCGTCAAAAAATGGAAAAAAAGCAATGATGTGAAAACCATAATTGAAGATGTCACTTTGTGACTAATGTAGCTGAAAGAAAGCCCTAAAAGGTGCTGAATAATTGCAGAACCAACCCAAGAATGCCATGTGGAATAAACATTAAATGGAAGTGGCAAGCGACGCTTATGAACAAGAAAAGATACAGTGATTCGAGTAAAGCGGCGGCAAAATATTCCCGCCATAAATGAGTATCCACTTACCAAATATTAATTGATAAATATATGGTAAGTGGGGGGACTATCTGTATTGGTGAAAAAAAGAGCTTCACACGTGTAATAAATCTTGATGACTCAGTAGACTACGTGGAGCAACGAAGACACGACAGCTGGACGGGACTCTAAGAAGAGGTACGAGGCAAAGAGGCACGACAAATCACATCCATGGGTTAATTAGCTACGGAAGTCTCAACCTGATTGAGAAGATGAAGAGACACGGTCAAAAGTGTATTTGGACAGAATAAAGGGCAGATTCAGAGATCTTCAAATTAGAGATCCATACGTTACACAACATTCACTCAACAGTTACGGTTGATCCATTCTAACGTTATATTAGAGTCATTATTAGTCGTTAATGCTCAATCATCAAAAAAGGTAGACGTTATGTCAGGAAATTCTCTAAATAAAGGAGAAAAATATAACCTGAAAGGGGGAAGAAAAAAACATTCGAACTACTATTGCAATATACTTACTTTTTGTGCATCTTACTGCTTTCCATTTACAAGTTTTCCTGCAATTATAATCTTATTATTTGGTTATCAGAAACCCATTTTCTTCTTAAAATAGCTTTGGGCAAAGAATCCAATTCTTTGGTTAAACACATATGAGGAGACATAAATAGTTTACACATAGTATCATTTGACTGCATCTGAATTGATAGGCTTTGGCCAGATTTCTCCGTCGATTTCTGCGAGTATGAGTGCTCCTCCCGTCAATACTCTGTGGACCATGTAAGGATGTTTCCAGTTGGGAGAGAATTTCCATTTGTCTTTATTTTGATGCGGAAAGATCTTCTTTAACACCAGTTGTCTCGGTGTGAAGTGTCTTGGTTTGCCTCTTTTGTTGAAAGTTGTGGACATTCATAAAGCTGGCTGTGGCACACTGCATTCATCCTCTTTCTATCTATGAGGGCTAGATGCTCATAGCGGCTCCTTATCCATTATCTGTCCCTGAGCTCGCCTCTTGTATGATTCTCAAGGAAGGAATATCATATTCGGCGGGAATGACAGCCTTAGTTATAAACCAGCAGATAGGGAGTTTCCCCAGTTGATGTGCGAACTATGGTACGGTATCCCAGTAAGGCGAATGGTAGCTTCTCATACCATTGTTTGTGATTTTCTACCATTTTCCTTAGTATCTTCTTGATGTTTTAGTTGGAAGCTTCCACGGCTCCGTTCATTTGGGGTCTATACATTGTGGAATTCTTGTGCTTGATTTTGAAAGTCTCACACATGGCTTTCATCAGATCACTGTTAAGATTGGCGCCATTGTCAGTGATGATGGACTCTAGAACCCCAAATCGACAAACAATTCGGTCACGAACAAAATCCACAATGACATTCTTGGTCATAGCTTTGTAAGAGGCGGCTTCAACCCATTTAGTGAAGTAGTCGATGGCCACTAAAATGAACCAGTGCCCGTTTGAGCGGTGGGCTCGATTGGACCAATGACATTCATTCCCCAAGCAGCAAAGGGCCAAGGTGAGCTTGTTGCATTAGCTCGTTTGGTGGAACTTTTATCATATCTGCATGCACTTGACATTGATAGCTTTTTGAACATACTGGCGGTCATCCAAAAATAACCTGCCCTGAGTATCTTTTTGTCCAAGACAAAACCATTCATATGCGGGCCGCAGGTCCCGACATGTATCTCCTCGAGCAATTTAGAAGCTTCCTTTGCATCGACAAACCTTAATAGTCCCATATCAGGAGTTCTTCTATATAGGGTTCCTCCACTCTGGAAGAAATGATTGGACAACCTTCGGAGCGTGCGTTTCTGAGTATGGTTTGCATGTTCCGGGTATTCTCCCTTTTCCAAATACTCCTTGATGTCGTAGAGCCAAGGCTTACCGTTTGTCTCCTCTTCAATGTGAGCATAATATGTCGACTGATTATGGATCCTTACTGGGGTAGGATCGATGAAGTTCTTTTCTGGATGCTCTATCATTGATGACAAAGTAGCCAATGCGTCGGTAAAATCATTCTGAATTCTGGGGACATGCAGAAACTCTATCCTTGTGAACCTCTTCTTCATTTCTTGCACATGATGCAGATAGGGCAATATCTTGGAATTCTTGGTAGCCCACTCTCCTTGTACCTGGTGCACAAGCAGATCTGAATCGCCGATTACTAGCATTTCTTGAATGTTCATATCAATAGCCATGTTGAGCTCTAATATGCAAGCTTCATATTTCGCCATGTTGTTGGTGCAGGGGAATCTGAGTTTCGCAGATACCAGATAATGTTGACCAGTTTTTGATACCAACACGGCTCCAATGCCGACTCTTTTGAAGTTCTCTTCTCCGTCAAAGAACATTCTCCAACCGTCATAGGCTTCAACAATGTGTTCTCATATGAATGATACCTCTTCATCGGGAAAATACGTCTTCAAGGGCTCGTATTCTCCTCCCACAGGGTTTTCAGCAAGGTGGTCTGCCAGTGCCTGTCCCTTGACTGCTTTCAGTGTTACATAGACGATGTCGAATTCACTCAACAAGATTAGCCATTTAGCCAGCTTGCCAGTGGGCATGGGCTTTTGGAAGATGTATTTCAAAGGATCCATCCTTGATATGAGATATGTTGTATAGGCACAGAAATAATGCCTCAGCTTCTGAGCTATCCAAGTCAAGGCACAGCAGGTACGTTCCAGCAGAGATTACCGTGCTTCATAAGGTGTAAACTTCTTACTCACGTAGTAAATGGCCTGTTATTTTCTCCCTCTCTCATTGTGCTGCCCCAGAACGCAGCCGAAAGCTCCATCTAGCACTGCAAGGTAGAGTAACAGTGGTCTACCTGGCTCTGGTGGGACTAAAACTGGTGGTGTTGATAAGTACTCCTTGATTTTGTCAAAAGCCTTTTGACAATCCTCTGTCTAACTAGTTGCAGCGTCCTTCTTCAACCTCTTGAAAATCAGCTCAAATATTACTATGGACTGTGCTATGAAATGGCTGATGTAGTTAAGGCGTCCCAGGGAAACTCATCACATCTTTCTTTCTCTTTGGCGGTGGTAAATCTTGGATGGCTTTGACCTTCGGTGGATCCAATTCTATTCCCCGGCGGTTGACGATGAATCCCAATAGCTTTTCGGCAGGAACCCCGAATGCGCACTTTGCTGGGTTTAGCTTTAGGTTGTACTTCCACAGTCCTTCCAAGAATTTCCTCATGTCTGCTATCTGATCTGTGTCCTTCTTGGATTTAATGATGACATCATCCACATATAACTCGATTTCTTTGTGTATCATGTTAAGAAAAATAGTAGTCATGGCCCTCATGTAGGTGGCCCCAGAATTCTTTAGGCTGAATGTCATCATCTTGTAACAATACACACCCCACGGTATAATGAAAGTCATTTTCTCAGCATCTCCCTCGTCCATCCAGATCTGATGGTAACCGACAAAGAAATCCACAAAGGACTGGAGTTCATGCTTGGCACAATTGTCGATCAAGATGTGTATTTTTGGAAGCAGGGAATCATCCTTTGGGCTGGCTATGTTGAGGTCCCGATAATCGACACAAACTCTAACTTTCCCATCGTCTTCGGAACTAGGACAATGTTGGCTAGCCAAGTTGGATATTCAACTACCTTGAGGACCTTGGCTTTTATCTGATTAGTAACCTCCTCTTTGACTTTCTGGCTCATATCAGGCTTGAATTTCCTGAGTTTCTACTTTACGGGCAGACACATTAGATTTGTGGGCAATTTGTGGGCCACAATGGACGTGCTAATCCGGTCATATCATCGTAAGACCGAGCAAAGATGTCCTCATACTCTTTCAAGAATCGAGTGTACTCCTCTTTCTCTAACAGTGACAAGTGGATGCTAATGCGGGTCTCCTTGACGGTTTCAGAATTTCCCAAGTTAACTATTTCAGTTTCATCCAAGTTGGACTTAGGGTTGTTCTCAAAATCCTCTACTTCTCTAACGATCTCCTCGGCTATTGCATCCTCTTCTTCTGAATCACTATCCTTTTGTTGCGTTATCTCATTACATGTCACAGTCGTTGGTTCATCAAGGTAAGAAATAGTAATGTTGTATGGATAAAGATACGAGAGAAAAAGTGGTAATAATAAACATAAAATCATTGAAAGTGTTAAACAAAAGTGATTTTTTAAATAACATTTTGGAATAATTGAAATATTATTTAAAACAAAAATGCAAAAAGGGAAATCTTTTTTCTAGAAAAGCAAAATTTAAACAATGTTGTTCAGCCTTGCTACCTCGGTAATCGTCGGGCCCTTGATGGTCTGACAGTCCAATTCTTGAGGAATGCTCCTCTCTCCATAGATTGAATAGTAAGGCCTTCCTCCTCCTCCTCCTCCTCGACGATTAATCAACAGTCCCTGTCATCATCTTCCAAGAACAAATTCCTTAATGACGCTAGCGCTTCTTCTTCCCCTGATCCCCATATAATATCTGCCTGATGGAAGGTCTGACTCAGGTGTGGCACATGATGCTTAAGTGGATAGTATGGACCACGCCATGGTGGTGACCAATCGTTGTATTCCTGTCAGGTGTACTGATATCCCAACCCGGAAGTGGTACCATGGAACTTTGGCTGTATGGGTTTTGAGATGCCCTGAAGATTTTTACCAAGTCCTTTGTCGGGCTCATATCCTCTCCATGCTCGCATACTTTTTATCTTGCTACTCCACCACTTATCTTTCTCGATTGCGTTAACCCGTTCAATATGATGGTATATTTCTCCACCTAACCTTCTTCTGTTTTCAATCACCGGGATAGTCTGACTAGTGTAAATGGGGTTGCTCCCATCTCGATGGATAATCACTTCTTGGTGGTTCCACTCGAACTTCACAACCTGATGCAGAGTTGATGCAACAGCCTCAGTGGCATGTATCCATGGTCGTCCCAATAGCAGATTGTAAGAGGCGGATATGTCCAGTACATGAAACTCAACATCAAACCATGTAGGACCCATCTGCAAACCGAGATTAGTTTCTCCAATGGTAGCTCTCTGAGACCCGTCAAATGCTTTCACATTCATAGTTCCCTCTCGTATCTCATGTAGGACTTTTCCAGACCTCTTCAATGTTGTCAATGGTAAAACGTTGAAGCTGGATCCTCCGTCAATCATAACTTTGGCGATGAATTTGTCTTCACATTACACTATGATGTGCAGTGCCCTGATGTGATTCAAACCTTCAGGTGGTATCTCGTCCTCGTGGAAGGTGATTTTGTGGCTTTCTAGCACCTTCCTCACCATATTGGACATTTCTCTACCAGTGATGTTGTTAGGTACATATTCTTTACTCAACACCTTCATTAGAGCATTCATGTGTGCCTCAGAATTTTACAGCAGCGACATGATAAATATCTGAGCGGGACTCTTGTTCAGATGCTCAACGACAGAGTAATTCCTTGCATGTACCTTCCTCCAGAGATCAATTGGACCAGTCTCAATGATGGGCGGTTTGTTAGAAGATTGCTTACTGGTTTCTCCTAAATGTTCAGGTGTATAAACCCTTCCTGTTCTGATCATTCCTTGTGCAGTGCCAGATTCTTCTATCTTTGACTTTCCTTTTCTTCTAGCCTCGGCCACATAATCCCAAGGTAAATCATTGGAACTGAAGGGTGGTGTGGATGCCACCGTTACCGTGAAAGGTGTGGCCACCTCCACGTCAAATGGAATGAGTGGTTTTACTTCTACTTCTAAAGAAACTGATTAGGCTATCTCGACTTCAACTGGCGGCTGTACCCGCACCACAATGGGATTGAGTGTGACTGCAGGTTGCTTAGGATCATCACGTTCTCGAATAAGTCCGATTGATCCCTCGGGATCCCATTCTTCATCAGTTTCTATCACATTGACCCCTCCACCCCTATGATCTGGGAGAGTATTGTTGTGGACATTGGGTGCAGCTTCCTTCGCCTGTATGACCTTACTATCGATCAGTGTTTGGATCTTGTCTTTCAAGGTGCGACACTCATCAATAGTGTGTCCCTTCATGCCGGAATGATATGCACAAGTCTTGTTTTGATTGACCCATTGAGATGAAATCTCCATTGCCACAACGGGAATAAGGGTGACATATCCAGCGGCTTTCAACCTTTCGTTCAACTGGTCGATGGGTTCAGCAATGGCGGTGCACTGTCTGGGTGGTTTGCGATAAAAATTAGGCCTAGGTTTTTGGTCGTTTGGACTAGGTGGAGGTGACTGATAATAGGATGGTTGGTGTTATAGGTGTGGTAGGCAGTAGCGGGTTGAGAATATCTAGGAGGCGAAGGTTGGTATGCGGGTGGAGGTGTTTGGTATGTGAGTGGAGGGGTCTGGTATACAAATGGAGTTTTGGGTCCTTGGGAAACCATTGTTGTTCCCACATATTTCTTCTTTGATATACCACCTGATTGCAGTTCTTTGCTCATGGCCTGCAGTGCCTCGAAATTTGTCACCATCCCACTTTTAATACCCTCTTCAACTCTTTCTCCGAGTTTTATAATATCGGAGAACTTATGGTTCTCAATAACCATTAGCGTTTCATAATATTGTGGATCATGTGCCCTGACAAAGAACTTGTTCATCTGTTCCTCGTCTAATGCTGGTCTAACCTTGGCTTCTTCCGACCTCCACCGAGTAGCATACTCGCGGAAAGTCTCAGTTGGCTTCTTTCATTAAGTTCTAGACATAGAAGACATTCGGCGCATTCTGCGTATTAAATATGAACATGTCCATGAAGTTGGACGCCATGCTCACCCAATTGGCTCACTTCTTAGGATTCTGGCTTATGTACCAGGACAGGGCATCTCCGGTAAGACTTCTCATGAGGAGCTTCATTCGAATCCTTTCATCTCCGACCCCTACGAGCTTGTCACAATAAGTCCTCAGATGAACTTTGGGCTCACCTTTTCCGTCAAACATTTCAAACTTGAGAGTTTTGTAACCTCCGGCAGTTCCACATCTAGTTGTATGCATAGATCCTCATAGTTCAATCCTTCTATCCCTTTACCCCCTTCAACACCTTGAACTCGACTTGTCAACTTCTTGAGATCCTCCACCATGTTTCGAATGAGCAGGTCCTTCTCAACGGATTCTTGTGTATAGGAGATTGGTTGAGTGGATTTAGGTAGGGTTTCCACGTATGTAGGGTTGTTCTAGTGAAGGCCAGGAGTTTGGTCATAATGATGATCATTGGTGGAGTTTTGGGGTTCGGGAATAATTTGTGGGGTATTTTGGGGAGTGTGGTAGTGGTTTGCTGGTATTGAGGAGGGAAAGGGTGATTTGAGGTGGGGTTGTATACTGGTGAGGTGCGGGAGGATTCTGTGGGCGTTTGTTGGGTGTGTTTTGAGGTGGTACAAGGTTCTAGGTGTTTAGGTGATTGATGTCTGGGATGTTGAGTGTGAGAGAGAGGTTTGCTAAGATACGGAGCTGCTCAAGCTCGCCCTGAAATTCGAGTATTTTCTGCTCATGTCGTGAAACCACATCATTTTGGGCCATCAGAAGTTTCTACATTCTCAACATGTGCAGTGTCTATTCTGATTCAGTTCATATCATCCATTATAGCTTTCCCTTTGCCTTTTGGTACACTTCGATGAGGAGAAGGTAGAGGGACACTAGATCTGGTATGATAAGCTGATGATGCCAGTATGCGTGAACCAACCTTGGGGAATGGGAATAATCAAAAAGGAAAGAAAGAAAAAAGGTAACCAAGTCAGTAAGGGTTCCAAAAAGAGTATTTGCAATATCTAAACACATAGTGCGGGAATGTTAATTCACGTCCTAATTTGGGAGCCTCGTTGTGCCCGAGGTAGGCCTAGCGACAAGTTGATTTAGAGAATTTAGTGCCAATAATTGCCTCATTTAATTAATGTAAAAGTAGATGAATCTAAAATGACACTGAATAATATAAGGCATTAATGGCACTCCGCCTTATTACATTTGATAAAGCAGGTAAATCTAATCTACTTGGTTCCAGAAGGACCTTCCCCAGGCTTGATCTTCTTGGCTCTGTCGATCAGGTTCCTCAGGTCGTGTATGCCCAACAATAGGTATAATCTCGCTAGATGTCCTCTTTCGCTTCCCTCAGCATTCTGATAGTCGGTGACTCTTTTCCTCGTCTTCCCCTCCAGCTCCATCAGACCCTGCTCCAAATATTTTAGCCTTTCATTAGATTTGATAGACTTTTCCCTCCATTCATTTATCACTTCCATATCAGTCTTGTGTTGCTCCATATGCTCGGCCTCGGACTCATGAACCCTTTTGCACATTTTATTGTATTTCACTTGGGCTTCAGCAACTTCATCTATGACCTTGTTCCCCTGAACAACTCCCGGTTTAACTACCCCTGCTATGTTGTCTTCCAACCATGATAGGAAAAAGCGTACATGCCCTGCATGGTACCTGTTTGGCTCGATGGTATCCCTTTCTATAATAACCTTTAGTTGCCACATATGCTGAGCTTCACATTTGTACGGGATGTCGTCATCCTAAAAATCTGCTCTGTAATGACTCATTTTAGAAACTTGCGGTATGACTTGCTTCCTGCTTGCCTGTCCCATAACCCTGATTGGAACATAAGGGTATATTCCCCTTAGCCCAATCAACACCAGGTGCGGAGCATCCGTAGATATGATGATGAACTCACTGGTAGGGAACTATTCAAACATATTGAACCTGGTGCTCAGTCAAATTGTCAAGGAACTGCACCCATTCTGTATCATTTTCCGGTTGAGCAAACCTGTCTAGGATTTAAGTCATTCTCTTAGGGTGATGGAAGGTTATATGATCATTCCACACCCTTTGTGGAAACTCTTGACGATATTGACTCCTTTGGAGATTCTCCAATAACCAAACTTGTAGTAGCATATTACAACCCTCAAAGTGTTTAAACCCCTTCTAGCAGCGGTCCAAGGCTCGGTAGATGTCAGCCATGATTATAGGTACAATGGTATATGTTTTCCCCTCGATCCCCTCCATTAAGGTTTTGGCTACCATAGCCAGTCTAGTGTGAATCCTGTCTCTTTTGCTTAGAAATACTACCATACCCAGGAAGCAAACAACGAACACAAAAAACCTGCGGTGAATATGACCCAAGGAAGTGATAGAGAATTCATCATGGAAGATACGATAGTATTTCCTATGACCATATCGTTCATAGAGGTAGTCAAAGGGTATGTAGGAATTCTTCAGGCACTCTAAATCATCGTTCATTTTCAAACCCGTCATTTTCAAAAAAAACCTAGCGGTACGGTTTTCTGGTACCAATAAATCAGGACTGTCCCAAGGTAATCCAGTGAATCCCCCTATCTCCTCCAAGAGCGGAGTCATTTCTATGTTGCCAAAACGGAACAGGGACCTTTCTCCGTCCCAGAACATAGTGGCCGCTTCGATCAACATATTGTTTGGTTGGATATCCAGTAAAGAGGGTAAGTTTATGAGGACCCTTTTCACATGGTCCTTGTCACTTGGCGAAAGGTCCTCCCACCAGTCCAGCAATAATGGTGGTATTCTTTGGACCATGCCGAACCTGGGGACTTCGTGCCTCATTTTCCACAAAACAAACATGGTTAGGCCCTTCCCCCCTCGTAATTCAACTATTTATACATCGATGATTTACATACTGGCACTTATTTCTCCAAAATTAATGCACAGAATTGTGGTTGCGTCCGTTGGGATTATGGAAACCCCGAAGGACTTTTGGACAAGGTTTTTCTTAAAGGGTTATTATGTGGACAACACATTAACCTGGCTGGGTTTGACCATGATGCATGTACAATTAATTAGAGTAAGGTTTCTATAGAGGTCTAGACTGGTACCCTCAAGCAGACAACTTGAGGGGGAAAGGAACGGAACCGTCTACTGCACCACGGATCGACTAGTTTTACCGCAAATAAGCCTTTCTGAATTTAATGGGTGATATATAGGAAGATCACAAATACTCATCAAGCGTTGCTATAAGATTGATTACGCACGAGTGGAATATGATGTTGAGCATGATTTATGCAACAGTAAATAGCATGTTGTCACGTATTTGCACGTTAAAAATAGTATATGCGGGATATCTAAACGAGCATAAGCAGAATATATAGCAGTTTTATTAAGGCAAGGAAGTGAGTACCTATCAGTTTTCCTACTGATTTTTTATCACTTACTAAACCTGGGCACGTTTCAAGCAGAAAGAAAATCACAATTTTAAAACTCAAGAATTTAATTATCCTACAGGATTTCCTAAGTGAACTCACTGGTACAGAACCATTTGCACGTTGTCACGTATTTGTACGTTAAAAATGATAATTCCCAAAGAAGATCCTACATGCATGGTTTCTAATGCACATTTAGACTTGAGAATATGCATAAACATGGATTTTGATGCAGAATTGATAAACGTCATATAACAGGATTTCTAGGATGCAGGTGTGATATTCAGGACTACAAATAACGAGATAAGTCCTATAGGCATGGTCTCTAATGCATATAAATAATTACAACAATCCTATAAGCATGATTTTTACCCGAACCCAACAAAAATATATATAAAAATCCCTCCCATCTTTTACTAGTAACCCCATATCTGTTTTACGAAGATTTTTATTACATGCCAATACAAATGAATTACATAATAAAAATCACTATACTATAGGGAGCCTTGGCAGGCCCAAAGTCAACCTGGAAGTCAAGCCTTCAATCAAGTCTGGAGTACACCAACAGTTCATAATAATACAACTGGGTTTCTGGTGTGTCAAAGTTCCCAAGGGCCTCAGGGACCCCGGGCAATGCTCAAACCAGAACCTTTTCAAAGAAACAGTTTTGTAAAAGAAGTTTTGAAAGCTAGCCGCAATGTGTCAGAGTTCAAAGGAGCCTCATGGACTCCTAGGCAGTGCTCACACTGGGGGGCATGACCCTAGATATCTAAGTGTAGAAGTTGAAAATAGTATATAAAAGTAGGAAAATAATTTTCGAAAAATAGTTTGAGTTTTTTAGAAGTGCATAGAAAAAAGTTATAAGATCATAAGCAGAACATAATCGGATTGGTGTCAATAGTCACAACAAGAGTAAGAACATTGAATTCCAGGTAGAACAGGGTCACAATTAAGTCAAACGAGGTTTCACATTGCTGGATTTGACTTGGTTCATTAACTATTACTAGGTGGAATCATGCACCAAGCAAGGACATGTTGAAATTTAGAGTAAACAACCAGACGAACACATAGTGCAGAATAGGGTGATTGAAACCAAAGCATGCTAGTTTCAGAAACAGATAGACAAGTATCATGGATCAAACAGAAACATGTTGAAGTTAAATGGCTAATCAGACAACCATACAGAGAAAGTAGCAGCAAATTTAGAGAACCATTATCCTTGAAAGAAGTACACAGAAATCATGAATCAATCAGGAACATGTTAAGGTAAAAAACACATAAACAGGGCAGGAATTGAAGCATGCTAGTTGAGAAACAAGAAGTGTCATGGATCAAACCGGAATATACTAAACATACTAACATATAGGACAAGACAAGTTAATAGGAATTAAGTCATGCTGATCAAGAGCAATAAACAGGAAGGATACAGATTCAACTACATAGCACATTGAATAGAGTATGATAACAAATAGGAGCATACCAGTTAAGAAGTAGTAAACAAGAAGATGAAAGCAAGTAGAATCCAAGGGTCTAGCCTTGGCTTTCAGCCGGCTAGACATAGCAGCAAAGTAGAAGTAACAGAAAGACTACAATTGAGATTGTAAGAGTAAAGTTTTGTGTGTGTTTCTGTGTTTTTCTATGTGTGTCCGTGTGTGTTTTTTGTGTTTTAAAATCAGAACAATAAAAGGTTTATAAAGCACATAGTAGATAAACCAAATAAGGCAAGGGAAATCAATTGCACACAAATAAGGCATACAACATCAATTAATCAGTCAATTAGGGCTTAACGGGAACAAATTAACACCAAGTAAAACTTAAATTAAGGAGAGTCTTTCACGGGGTAAATCAATAGACAGGATTGAGGCTAAATAAGGTAAGTAGTAAATCAATTAGAGGTCAGTCAAAACAATCAAAACCCAGAAATCAAGCCAGCAATATAATTAAGGAAGGTAGTACTAATTACGACTCACATATAAGGAAAGGATAGGTAAAACTTTTCAGAGAGATGTCAGTTTGAAAAGAAGCACAATTTCAGACCCTAATTAAGCACGTGAATTAATTAATTATTTAACTTAACAGAGCCAAAGTGAAAGGGCAAGGACAGTGAGATAAATAATTGAATAATGGAAAACCTTAAGCATATCGAAACACAGAGAAAAAACTCAAGCAAAGAAACTAGTCGAACAGTAAAGGAGAGAGGCCAAAGTTGAGCATTTATTTTTTAAAACATTTGCAGAAACCCTATTGAGAATCAAAACCTTAACTCTAGGGAAAAAATGAAATCGGTTGATAATAGTGGTAATAATGAAACTATTTGGCCAGAAATAGTTAGGTTTGTACAAAAATAAATAGAGGTAGAAAAATTGAGTTTTAGACCGGAGATTTAAAGCCATGAAAACACGACAAATGATAATACACACAAACAATGGGTGAATACAAACGGATTCACCAAGAGACAGAGGGACTTGAACCAGGTTTGTTTGAATCTCTTTGAGATTCTGTCAAATAACATGGAAGTCGAACACCCAGTAGAGATAGGAGGCCAGATAAGGCCTAAGATCGAAGGAATAAACTATGAATCGAAGGTGGTTCAGGTGACGACGGGTTAGGGTTAGCGGAGGTTGAGAGAGAAGAGATGAGGAAGGGATTTAGGGGACAGCGGATTTTTAGAGATGAGGTAGGGTTTGGGGGGTTTACTATATTAAAAAAAGGAAAGATTGTCCTGGACCGTGGATCTTCTGAGATCAACGACCAGGATTAAATCTGGGGGATGGGCGGGTTATAGCAATTGGGTTATTGGGTTTGGGTTATGGGTAATATTAGGGTATTGGGCTGGGTCCGAAAAATAGTTTAAAAGAGGCTATTTGTTAATACCAATTAATTTGATAAATAATTTATTGAAAGAGCTAACAAATGATAAAAATGCTATTTTTGTATGAAAATGATTCAAAATAATTACTTAGTATTATAAAAATATAAAAGGTCATTTTCGTGTAAAATCAAGTAATTATGCACACATGGGTTATTATTGCAAAGTTATCGCAATTATAACCTACAAAATGTAAATATAATTATGTATAAAATAATTAAAGCTTAATATAAATATAAATGATAAAAATTTAGCAATAAAATTATAATAAAATCATTTATGATGCAATTAATAATTATATTGATAATAAAATGATGGAATAAATTAATTTAAAATCCAAAATTATAGAAAAATATAGAAAAAATACTAATTGACGCTCATGCGTTATTATTGAAAGTATATATGCATTTTGAAAATATTATAGGAACAAATTGGGTATTAACAGTTCCTTCTATGGATTCTGTGCCTGTTGTTTGTGAGTTTCCAGAGGTATTTCCTACAGACTTGCCGGGGATGCCACCCGACTGGGATATTGATTTTTGTATTGATTCGGCTCCGGGCACTCAGCCGATTTCCATTCCTCCATACCGGATGGCCCCACCAGAGTTGAAAGAATTGAAGGAACAGTTGTAGGATTTGCTTGATAAGGGCTTCATTAGACCTAGTGTCTCGCCCTGGGGTGCACCAGTTTTGTTTGTGAAGAAGAAGGATGGGTCTTTGAGGATGCATATAGATTATCGACAGTTGAACAAAGTCACTATCAAGAACAAGTATCCGTTGCCGAGGATTGATGATTTATTTGATCAGCTTCAGTGTGCCAAGGTGTTTTAAAAGACTTATTCGAGATCTGGCTACCATCAGTTGAGGATTAGGGCATCCGATGTCCCTAAGACAAATTTTCGGACGTGGTATGGGCACTATGAGCTTCTTGTGATGTCCTTTGGGTTGACCAATGCCCCATCAGCATTTATGGAGTTGATGAACTGAGTGTTCAGACCTTATTTGGGTTCCTATGTGATTGTGTTTATTGATGACATCTTGATGTACTCCAGTAGTCGGGAGGAGCATGAGAAGTACCTTAGGGTAGTGCTCCAGACTCCGAGGGACAGTCAGTTGTATGCCAAATTTTTGAAGTGCGAGTTTTGGTTGGATTCAGTCGCTTTCTTGGGCCACATTATATCAGTAGAGGGCATTCAGGTAGATCCTAAGAAGATTGAGGCATTCAAGAACTATCCTAGAACCACTTCAGCCACGGAGATCAAGAGCTTCTTGGGTTTGGCGGGTTATTACCGTTTATTTGTGGAGGGGCTTTCATCTATAGAAGCCCCATTGACCAGGTTGACCTAGAAGGGTGCCCCGTTCAGATGGTCGGACGAGTGTGAGGTGAGCTTTTAGAAGCTCAAGACAGCTTTGACTACAGCGTCGGTGTTGGTATTACCATCGGGTTCAGGATCTTACACGGTATATTGTGATGCCTCCCGTGCTGGGCTCGGAGAAGTATTTATGCAGGAGGGCAGGGTGATTGCATATGCATCTCGGCAGTTTAAGGTTCATGAGAATAATTAACCTGTCCATGATTTAGAGTTGGCAGCCATTATTCATGCGCTGAAGATTTGGAGGCACTATCTTTATGGCGTGTCGTGGGAGGTTTTCACGGATCATCGCAGCCTTAAGTATTTGTTCAAGCAAAAGGATCTCAATTGAGGCAGAGGAGGTGGTTGGAGCTATTGAAAGACTATGATATCACTATCTTGTACCATCCGGGGAAGGCCAATGTGATGCCGACACATTGAGTAGGAAGGCGGCGAGTATGGGCAGCCTTGCATTTATTCCAGTCGGTGAGAGGTCGCTAGCATCAAATGTTCAGGCTTTGGCCAATTAGTTGGTGAGATTTAATATTTTAGAGCCCAGCCATGATCTAGCTTTCACAGTCGCTCGGTCTTCCTTGTTTGAGCGTATCAGAGATCGGCAGTATGAAGACCCTCATTTGTTGGTCCTTAGGGACACAGTGCGGCACAGTGGTGCCAAGCAGGTCACTGTTGGGGATGATGCAGTTTTGAGGATGCAGGTTCGCTTGTGTGTGCCTATTGTTGATGGGCTTTGTGAGTTGATTCTTGAGGAGGATCACAGTTCTTGGTATTCTATTCACCCGGGATCCACCAAGATTTACCAGGACTTGCGGTAGCATTATTGGTGGGGGAGGATGAACAAGGACATAGTTTCTTATGTAGATCGGTGCCTGAATTGTCAGCAGGTGAAGTACGAGCATCAGAGACACGGTGGTTTACTTCAGCATATAGAGAATCCTAAGTGGAAATGAGAGCGTATCACTATGGACTTTGTTGTTGGACTCCCACAGACTCAAAGGAAGTTCGATACCGTTTGGATCATTGTGGACATGCTGACTAAGTCATCACACTTCATTCCTGTGGCATTTACCTGTTCTTCGGAGCAGTTGGCGGAGATTTATATTCGTGAGATCGTCCGTCTTCACAGTGTGCCCGTGTCTATCATTTTTGATCGAGGTACACAGTTCACTTCACACTTCTGGAGGGCAGTACAACGCGAGTTGGGTACGCGGGTCGAGTTGAGCACAACATTTCATTGTCAAACGGACAGGCAGTCCGAGCGTACTATTCAGATCTTGGAGGATATGTTCTGCGCTTGTGTTATAGACTTCGGAGGATCGTGGGATCAGTTTTTGCCCCTTGCAGGCTTCGCCTACAACAACAGCTACCAGTCGAGCATTCAGATGGCTCCCTATGAGGCCTTATATGGTAGACGGTGTCGGTCGCCAATTGGGTTGTTTGAGCCGGGGGAGGCTCGATTGTTGAGTACAGATCTAGTACAGGAGGCCTTGGACAAGGTCAAGACTATATAGGATCGACTTCGGGCAGCTCAGTCTAGGCAAAAGAGTTATGCCAATTGTACAGTTCGAGATGTGGCATTCATGGTCGGGGAGAGGGTGTTGCTTCGGGTATCACCTATGAAGGGTGTTATGAGGTTTGGGAAGAAGGGCAAGTTGAGCCTTAGATATATCAGGACTTTTGAGATTATCGAGAGAGTGGGAGAGGTGGCTTATAGGCTTGCATTACCTCCGGGGTTATCAGCAGTTCATCTAGTGTTTCATGTGTCCATGCTCCGGAAGTATCATGGTGACCCGTCCCACGTGTTAGATTTAAGCTCAGTCCAATTGGATAAGGATTTGACTTATAAGGAGGAGTCGGTGGCCATTCTAGCCCGGCAGGTTCATCAGTTGAGATGAAAGAGTTATCCTTCAGTTCAAGTGTAGTGGAGAGGGCAGCTCGCTGAGGAAACTAATTGGGAGTTCGAGTCATACATGCGAAGTAGATATCTCCACCTATTCACCAGTTCAGGTACTTTTCTATGTCCGTTCGAGGACGAACGGTTGTTTTAGAGGTGGAGAATGCCATGACCCAAAAGGTCATCTTGTATTTTAGAACTTGATTCTGCGTTCTTTAGCCTTAAGAATCTCATTTTTACCCTCCTCGATTTGCGTGCATAGTCCGGGTGTGTTTTCGGAAAGCTTTTACGTTGAAAGTTGATGAAAATAATAATTTTTTCCTTAAAAATGATTTTAGTTGACTTCGGTCAACGTTTTGAGTAAACGGACCCGGAAAGGTGTCTTGATGGTCCCGGTGGGTCCATAATGAACTATGGGACCTGGGCATATGCCAGGAATCAAATTTCGAGATCCCCAACTCGAGATATGAATTTTTTTGTAGAAATTGAAAGATTGAAAATTTAATGATTTTAAGAATTTGGTTAATATTTGATCTTCTTGGTATCGGGCCCGTATTTTTGTTTCGGAGCCTGATACAAGTCTAAAATAATATTTATACCTTATCTGTGAAATTTGGTGAAAAACGAAATTGATTTGAGATGATTCGGACGTCCGGTTGTGAAAATAGGAATTTTATAGTGTTCTTGGGAATTTCATGTGATTTTGTGCTAAATTCGTAATTTTTGGTATTATTTTGGAAATTTGATTGCACGAGCAAGTTCGTATGATGTTTAGAGACTTGTGTGCATGTTTGGTTTGGAGCCCCGAGGGCTCGGATGAGTTTCGGATAGGCTACGGGATGTTTTGAACTTGGGAAAAATCTTGTTTTTGCTGCAGTTAGTGTTTATGGTTTTCTTCTTCGCGTTTGCAAAGCTACTCACCCAAACGGGAAGTGTAATCTGGGCTAGGGATGGGTTTGTTCAACGCGCACGCGAGGCCATGGTTGCGAACACAGAGCACTGGGGGTCTGATGTTCGCGAATACGACCGACATCACCCGAACGCGTAGAGTGAATGGAGATGGGCTGGGATATGTAGGTTGTTCTACGCGAGCGTGAGCCAAGGTTCGCGAACGCGATGTCCAGGGGGCAGAACATCACGAATGCGTAGAACCTTTTCGTGAATGTGTAGGCCTTCTTGGCCGTTACCTTTCGCGAACACGATAGGCCCTTCGCGAACGCGAAGAAGGCCTGCCTAGTGATTTTGAAAACAGAACTAAAAATGGGATTTTGCCTTTCTTTCTAAAATTTAAAAACTATAAGACCTTGAAGCGATTTCCAAAAGATAATATCTTCCCCAAAGTGTTGGTAAGTGATTTCAAACCATTTTCCTTCAATTACCCATTGCATTTCATGAAATTTCAACATAAAATTTAGGATTTTCATGGTAGGAATTGGGGGTTTGGGTGGAATTAGGGATTTTTGGGGAATTGGAATATAGACCTCAATTTGGGTTCGGATTTCAAAACTAGTTACATATTTGAGCTCGGGGTGAATGAGTTTTGGTCCGAACCTCGAGTTTTGACCAAGCGGGCTCGGGGTCGATTTTGACTTTTTGGGAGAAAGTTCAGGAAACCTAAATTTATGTATTGTAATTGATTTCTTTAGAAATATTTGATGTTATTAAGTTAATTATGGCTAGATACGAGTGTTTCGGAGGTAGAAACTAGAGGAAAAGAGGTAATTGAGTAGTGAGTGGCCTGTGGGTCGAGGTAAGTGTTGTGTCTAACCTTGACTTGAGGAAATTAGGAACCCTCGGACTATGTGACTATGTGAAATCCATGTGAGGGCGTATATGCAAGGTGATGAGTGCTTATACGTCGCGATGCCAAATTATCTGTTTTCCCTGACTTACTACTTTCCTTTAATTGTTTTCTTCCCTGTCTTAATTGCTATATGCTCTAAATTCTTCCCATGCTTAACTGCTACGTGTTAATCAACATCTTCTCATGTTAACTATGTTAGCTCTTTCCATAGGTCCCCTAATCCCTGCTATTTGCTTAAATCGACTTGTTTGCACCTTTTAATTGTAAATTGCTGGATTGGTCTCGCTGTATAGTTTTATTTGAGTAGATTTGATATTGATCAAGGTTCCTTTTCTTGGTTCAGTTTAATATTTATTTATCGTAAAGGCCTTGTGATTTAGAATGTTAATTGACTGTGTACATTGAGTGTTGGGTACTGATATAGTGGATCAGGCTGCACGCCGCATCAGGAGGAATAAGAGAGGATTGCTATGGTGGAATAAGGGTGAATATGTATATATGGTGGGATCGGGTTGCACGTCGCAATAGGTGGATAAGGGTGGAATGATATGGTGAAATAAGGGTGAATTATGATATTGATATTGATATACGGTAGGATCGGGTTGCGCACCACAACAAATATGTATTATTTACTGTTATTTTTATTGTATGGTGCAATAAGGGAGGACTTTGTGTTGTTTGGTGGGATCGGGTTGCACACCGCAACAAAACTATATGTTTCTATTTGCTGAGCTGCATTTCTTTCCGGTATTTCTTTCATTATTTGATATAGTAAGGATTGGCAACTCTGGAGGATAGTGGTTCACTCTTGAGACTGTGGTTATCATTTTCAGTTGAATGTTTGCTTCTGTTCAGTATTTTTATTATTCTGTCATTTTATGTACTGCATACAGGTTTTTGTATGGGTGCCCCGCCTTGGCCTCGTCACTACCTCATCGAGGTTAGGCTCGGCACTTACCAGTACATGGGGTCGATTGTACTGATACTTCACTCTGCACATTGTGCAGATTTTTGAGACGGTCCCAGTGGCAGTCACTAGTGAGCTCGGATCAAATATTTGCGGAGACTTGAGATATGGCTATTCAGCGCCCGCATGTCCTGGAGTCCCCATCCTCTTTTCTTTTAGCTCTACAACTTCAATCAGCTGTAGTACTTATGAAGGCCTTGTCGGCCCAGATTTATATTGATACTTAGTCAGCATTCGCAGTTGTCTTGCAATGTGGCCCATGGCCAAAGTATGACATCACATGTTCAGAGTTTCTTAGTTGCAAGTTGGTACACAAGGATAGGTGAGGCACCAGGTGCTAGTCTCGCCCCTCCAGGTTCGGGGCGTGACACAAGTCAGGAAACTCATGATTACGCGGACTCCTTATCAAATTTTTTGCACGATTCTGTCGAGGCAAGCGGCCGATCCCATAAGAGTTGTTTCATAGAACTGCCGAGGCGATCTGCCCGATCCCATAAGTGTGCGATACATAATCCTGCTGAGGCCAACAACTCGATCCCATAAGAATATGATACATGATACTGCCGAGGCGAACAACCGGATCCCAGAAGAAAATGTTACTGTGTCGAGGCGAACGACCTGATCCCATAAGAGTGTGTTACATTATACCGCTGAGGCGAACGGTCTGATCCCATAGGAGTATTGCTGAGGCGTTTAGCCCGATCCCCTTAGAATATGAAACTTTGACGGGTCACTGACCGCACTCAAAAATATACGTGTGAGTTATAAAATTCAAGAAAAACTATTGGACGAATACGCACAACGTGTAAGAAATCCGTAAAGGAAAGTACAATTTCCATAGCTAATCAAGTAGCTCGTCAAGTATCAAAAATAGCAAGTCTGATACTCTACGCGAGTCTAGTCTTAGGCTAAATATAAACTAAAGCATTTAAACGGGCAAGAATAACTCAAATAGTACAATTAAAGCATCGCGTAAGTTTATGTCTACACGGACATAATAAGGAATTCTAGCATACGCACGGACGCTCGTCACCTCATACTTATGTAGCTCCCACAACATCAATCATGTAACAAATATAACACATACAGGGTAAATTTCCCCTCACGAGGTTAGACAGGAGACTTACCTTGCTCAGAAATCCGATAATCAGCTCCAACGCCTTTCTAACACCTCAAATTGATGCCCTTCAATCCAAAACTAGCCAAATAACATGCAAACCAGTCAAAATATATTCCAAAACTCATAATTTAATAATTTGTGATAATTCTCAACTCCGCTCGAAAAGTCAACAAAGTCACCCCTAGGCCCACGTGTCCATATTTCGAAAATTATCGAAAATAAATATTATTTATAACTTATATAGTTTATATCCATAAAGTAATCTAACTTTGTCCATGAATTGACCCTCAGATCAAGGATTTATCATTTCTCAACTTTGAGGCTCAAAACCCCAACTTTTACAATCCAAACATGGATAAAAATAATAAACAATGGAAATAATCATGCGAAAACTACAAAATAAAGGCAATATATTTACCCTTGTGTTGATACAAGAACAATGTCACAAAAATCACCCCAAACAGAGCTTTAGAACTCAAGATATGTTCAAAATACCAAAATACTCCGTTCAAAACACTGCCCAAGTAATTTTTATTCATCGCCTTTGCGGGACACCTTCGCATTCACGAAGAGCAATTTTTTGCGTTGACCAGTCAACCCAAAATTCCTTCTTCGCATTGGCGAAACCAACCTCGCGTTCGGAAAGAACAAAAGTTCGCACCAGAAACCAACAATCTTTTCCGACATGGAAATGGACATAACTCTCTCATACGACCTCGGAATTAGACGATTCTTGTTATTATGACTCCATAATTATGATATGGATTTAATGATTCAATCCAATCACAAATCAAAGATCGTTTGTTCGATATGATACCCTTTATGCCAAAAGAAACTACTGTGAAACATCAAATAAGAGCGGGACCCAACCCAAACACATTTGAAACACACCCGAGGCTTTTGGGAACCGATTAATCACACAAACCAGTCTCAAATTATAACACAAACCTACTCGAGACCTCAAATCATACCGAACAACAATCAAAACTATGAATCGCACATCAATTCAAGCCTAATGAAATAATGAACTTTTAAACTTCTAAAACTCATGTCGAACCTTACCAAATCAACCCGAAATGACATCAAATTTTTCATGCAAGTCCCGAATGATACAACAGATCTATACCAACTCCAAAAACAACGATCCAGATCCGATATCAACGAAGTCAACCTCGGTCAAACCTATCAACTTTCTAAACCTTCAATTTTTTAACTTTTGTCTAAAAGGCATCAAATCAACCTACGAACCTCCAAATCTAAATTCGGAGAGCCTAAGTTCAAATAAATACCCAGACCTAACAGAACTGTCAAAACTCCAATCTGAGATCATTTACTCAAAAGTCAAACCTTGGTCAATTCTTCCAACTTAAAGCTTCCGAATTGAGAATTATTCCTCCAAATCAATTTTGATTTTCCCAAAAATCTAATCCGACTATACATGAAAGTCATAATACATGAAATGAAGCTACTCGAAGTCTCAAACCGCCGAACGACATGCTAGAGTTCAAAACGACCGATCGGGTCGTTACATATATACAACATTGGAGCCTAAACATTCAAGGAAATGCCAAAGACTCTTGCACCAACTGGACTATGGATAATTTGAAAAGATCAGAATTATAGCTACTAATTCTAACATTTATCAAGTAACCTGTGTGATTCAATAATTCAACAGGTACATCATCAAATATCAACCCCGAAGGTAATATTTTGTCGAATCTGAAATATATCATAAAGTAAAATATGAATACTCAAGGTTTATGGAAACTTTGACCTTTAGCGTTTGTAACCAAAAAAGGAAATTACAATACACAAATGTGTGCTACAGTCACACTCAAGTTTCCAATAGAAGTCAAATGAAGATAAGAACTCCATAGCAAGCAAACAGTTACTATAATTTCCACAGTAAGCCCCAGCCTGTTACGAAGGGCTCATTAACGCATAATTTCATATCAATGGCAACAAAGATTTTTAGCGAAAACACAACTCAGTTTATAATGTAGTATATGTCTGGGTCATTCTTCACCTTAAGAAAATAAATAGTAAGGAGTTAATAATGAAAAACAGTTTCTACCAAGCAATGAATCAGAGGTCATGGAGGTATTCAAGTGAACCATTTCTCGGAAAAATAAATTTTTCTCTCATCTGGACAACTATCCTACGCTTGATTTGCTTCTGTTTCCGTAGATTACTTTACAAGCTAATATAAGTCAAATTAGAAATTTTAATTACTATGAATATATCGCACAGATGAGTAAGAAATATGCTGAAAATATCTATCTTATATAGTTTACGTTTCAAATGAAGATTTTTCATCAGAATCTGGTTAAGTCTCGACTGGCTTTCACTCTCATCATCCATTATATAATATTTTCTTCAAGTAACACCTTCACCTAGATAAAAAAAAAAAAATTACAATACTATTAATAAGGGGACATGACAGGTCAAAGAAATTGAAGAATATAAAGAATTTTAATGAAGAAAATAAAATATGTCAAGAAGAAAATAACAATGGTTAGAGTTGGAATGTCAAAAGAACAAATAGAATACCAAACGAATGCCAACTCTCCTTGTCTTGTTTGGCTTATATATACAAAGATTAAAGAATACATTGAAATGGAAAAAGAGAGTAATTAGAGCAATCAAGGTGGGAATTAAGAAATTGACTATTGGAATTACTGCAACGTAATAGGAGTAATATCTAATGTAATTAGACATTATTACACATAAATAGACATTAATCATAGGAATTATGGAAGGAGAAGAAAACCAAAATATTTAGAGCCCGTTTGGACATAATTTTTTTTCCCATTTTTACCAAAATATTTTCATTTTTTTTTCCGAAATCAGCGTTTATCCATAAAATCTCTAATTTTCACTTAAAGATGCATTTTGAAAATTTTCTGAAAAAGTGAAAAACTCCAAAAAGTTATTAATCAAAATTTTAACTCAAATCACTCACAAACTTAAAAAATAACCCAAAATTATATTCATGTCCAAACACAACTCTAAATTTCAAATACCATTTTCACTTGAAAAAAAATTTCACCTTTTTTTGGAGGACAAGATCCAGACAATAATTGACACCAAGGCTATACAAGCAAAAGAGGTTGCACCTAATGTCCGCAACAATCCTCTCCCGGATCACAGGGGCGAGGGGGTAAATGTGATAGAAACGGATGAAGAATGGGATCCGGAGGGGTCAATCGGGCTCCTTCGAGAAGGTGGTGATCCCAAAATGCCTCCAGTCACTCTCACACCTATTGTGGTACAAACACAGTCATCGATTGAGGTTGAGGTAGCCGTTCCAACTCCGTTCGAGGTTGAAGTAACAACGCCTTCAGCCGTGCCAGCTCCGTTCGAAGTAGAAGTGACCACACCCTTCACCGTGACGGTAGCACCTACACCATCCTTTAAGTCCAATGTTATACCCTGGGATTATGCCGCAGAAGAAATAAGGAAAGGAAAGGGGAAAATGGAAGAAACCGACACAACACAAGGTATGACCAGAACTGGTAGGGTTTACACGCCCGAGCATTTGGGAGGAACAAGTAAGGAAGTCGCTTCCAAGCAGCCTATCATTGAAAATGACCCAGACCATCTTTGGAGAAAGGTACAAGCAAGAGAGTATGTGTGGTTGATCATCTGAACAAAACCTCGGCTCAGATATCCATTCTATCACTACTACAAAATTCCAAAGCACATAGAATTGCGTTGATGAAAGTATTGAACGAGGCTTATGTACCCAACAACATTACCAGGGGAGAGATGGAAAACATGGTAAGAAAGTTATTGGAAAGCCATAAGATCACTTTCCACGAAGATGAATTGCCGCCAGAGGGGTTGAGTCACAACAGGGCGCTGGGTATCACAGTGCAGTGCGAAGACAAATTCATTTCCAGGGTCTTGATAGATGGGGGTTCGAGTCTCAACATCTGTCCATTGACTACTTTGAAAAGATTGGGTAAAGGTTTGGATGAAATACGAGCAGGAACTATGAACGTGAAAGCATTCGATGGGTCTCAAAGGGCCACGATTGGGGAAACCAACCTCTATTTGCAGATGGGCCCGACTTGCTTTGATGTTGAATTTCAATTTCTAGACATATCCGCCTCATACAATCTGCTGTTGGGACGACCTTAGATACACGTTGCCGGGTTCGTAGCTTCCACTCTGCATCAGGTTGTGAAGTTCGAATGGAACCATCAGGAAGTGAGCATCCATGGAGACGGGAGTAATTCTATCAGGTTGTTCTGGTTGTGGAGAATATAAGGAAGTTGGGTGGAGAGACTTACCATAGCATTGTGCGTGTTAACGCGATCGAGAAGGATAAATGATGGAGTAGAAAAATAGAGAGCATATTGGCATGGGAAGGATATGAACCTGGTAAAGGGCTCTGAAAGAATCTCCAGGGTATCACCAAACCAATACAATTAAAGCGTCATGGCACAACCTTTGGACTTGGATATCAGTAAACCTGGGACGAGTATCAGAATCGGTCTCCACCATGGCGTGGTTCTTATTACCCCTTTGAGAAACCAATACCACATTTGAGCCAATCCTTCCATCAGGCCGATATGATATGGGGATCTGAAGAAGATAAAATTCTAGCTGGTTTAAGGAATCTGTTCTTGGAAGATGAAGATATGGATTGTAGTGCAGTAGTTGAGGAGGAGGAAGAGGAAGGCCTCGTCATCCATATAGTGGAGAAGGGAGTTGTTCTCAGGAACTAGACCGCCACACCATCACGGGCCCGCCAATTTCCGGGGTAGCCTGGTTGCTAGCATCATTTACCTTGAAAATAATTTTTACGAGCATTTTTTAAAGATATTTTTCAGTATTTTGTTATTTTTCTTTGAAACAATTGTTTGAATCGTTAAAATCACTTTTGTTTGACGTTTTGATACTTATCAATGGTTTGCTATTTTATTATTTATTATTATCCTTTATATTTTTTCTATACATCATTATTATTACTTATCCCGATGAACCAAAAACTGTGACATCTAACGAGACAATACAACATAAGGATAGTGACTCAGAGGAAATAGAAGAAGAAGATGTAATACTTGAGGAAATTGTCAGAGAAGTGGAAAATTTTGAGAACAAGCCTAAGTCCAATCTGGATGAAACCGAGATAGTTAATCTGGGAGACTCTAAAATAGTCAAAGAAACTCGCATAAGCATTCACCTGTCACCATTAGAGAAAGAAGAGTATACCCATTTCCTGAAAGAGTATGAAGATATTTTTGCATGGTCTTATGATGATATGACTGGTTTGAGCACGTCCATAGTGGCTCATAAACTACCTACCAATTCGATGTGTCCGCCTGTAAAACCGAAGCTCAAAAAGTTCAAGTCGGATATGAGTCTGAAATCAAAGAAGAGGTCACCAAGTAAACCAAAGCTAAGGTTCTCAGAGTGGTTGAATATCCAACCTGGTTGGCTAATACCGTGTCAGTTCTGAAGAAGGATGGGAAAGTCAGAGTATATGTTAATTATCGGGACTTAAATAGAGCAAGTCCCAAAGATGATTTCCCATTACCCAATATACATATACTGATCGACAACTGTGCCAAGAATGAACTCCAGTCTTTTGTGGATTGCTTCGCGAGATATCATCAAATCTGGATGGATGAAGAAGATGCCAAATAGACAACTTTTATTACACCATGGGGATGTACTACTATAAAATTATGTCGTTTGGTATGAAGAATGCTGGGGCCACTTATATGAGAGGCATGGCAACCATTTTCCACGACATGATACACAAGGAGATAGAGGTATATGTGGACGACGTCATCATCAAATCCAAGAAGGGTACATATAACATAGCAGACTTGAGAAAGTTCTTTGATCGTCTTCGAAGGTATAATCTGAAACCGAATCCCATAAAATGTGCCTTCGGTGTCCCTGCTAGAAAATTATTAGGATTCATCGTCAGCCGCCGAGGAATTGAGATGGATCCGCCAAAATTCAAGGCTATCTGGGATTTTCCACCGCCAAAAAATAAGAAAGACGTGATGAGTTTCTTGGGACGTCTCAATCACATTAGCCGTTTCATAGCATAATCGACCGTGATTTGTGAGCCGATTTTCAAAATGTTAAAGAAGGGTGCTGCAACAAGTTGGACTGAAGACTGCCAGAAAGCTTTTGACAAAATCAAGGAGTATTTGTCCACACCACTAGTCATGGTCCCGCCGAAACCTGGTAGACCTCAGCTACTCTATCTGTCTGTACTATATGGAGCTTTCGGTTATGTCTTGGGATAATATGATGAGACAAGAAGGAAAGAGCAGGCCATATACTATTTGAGTAAAAAGTTCACACCCTACGAAGCACGATATTATTTGCTGGAATGCACCTGTTATGCTCTGACATGGATAGCTCAGAATTTGAGGCACTACTTCTGTGCCTATACCACATATCTCATATCAAGAATGGATCTTCTGAAATACATCTTCTAGAAACCCATGCCTACAGGGAAGTTGGTAAAATGGCAGATACTGTTGAGTGAATTTGACATTGTTTATGTAACTCAAAAGGTGGTCAAGGGACTGGCATTAGCAGATCATCTGGCCGAAAATCCTGTAGGAGGAGAATACAAGCCAATGAAAACCTATTTTCCCGATGAAGAAGTTTCATTCGTAGGAGAAGATATCCTTGAAACCTATAACGGTTGGAGAATGTTTTTTAATGGGGCTGCAAATTTCAAAGGAGTGGGTATCCGAGCTATTTTTGTATCAGAGACAGGTCAACAATACCCGATATCCGCAAAGCTTAGATTTATGTGCACCAACAATATGGCAGAATATGAGGCTTGCATCTTGGGGCTCAATTTGGCCATTGACATGAATATCAAGAAATTGCTGGTACTTGATGATTCAGACCTTTTGGTATATCAGGTTATAGGGGAATGGTCTACAAAGAATACCAAAATATTACTGTATCTGTACTATGTGCAAGAGTTGATGAAGAGATTCACAAAGATAGAGTTCAAACATGTTCCGAGAATCCAGAATGAGTTCGCAGATGCATTGGCCACTCTATATTCCATGATATAACACCCAGATAAGAATTTCATCGACCCTATTCCAGTAGGGATTCATAATTAGCCAGATTATTGTGCTCATGTCGAAGAAGAAACAAATGGGAATCCGTGGTTCCATGGCATCAAAGAATACTTGGCAAAATGAGAATACCCGGAGCATGCAAATCATACTTAGAAACGCACACTCCGAAGACTGTCCAACCATTTCTTCCAAAGTGGAGGAATTCTGTACAGAAGGACACTGGACCTAGGATTATTATGGTGGTTTGACGCTAAGGAGGCTTCCAAACTGCTTGTAGAGATACATGCCTGAACTTGCGGACCACACATGAACGGTTTCGTTTTAGCCAAGAAGATACTAAGAGCATGATATTTTTGGATGACTATGGAAACAAACTGCATAGGGTATGTCCAGAAGTGTTATCAGTGCCAAATACATGCAGATATGATACGATTTCCACCCAATGAACTCAATGAAACAAGTGCACCTTTGCCTTTTTCCTCTTGGGGAATGGATGTCATCGGTCCAATCGAGTCGGCCTCTTCAAATGGGCATAGGTTCATCTTAATGGCTATAGACTACTTCACAAAATGGGTTGAGGTTGCATCTTACAAGGTTGTAACCAAGAAAGTCGTCACATATTTTGTCAGATATCGTATCGTTTGTCGATTTGGGGTACCAGAATCTATCATCACCGACAATGCCGCTAACCTTATCAGTGACTTAATGAAAGCAATGTGTGAAACCTTCAAAATCAAGCATAAAAATTCCATAGCATACATGCCTCAAATTAATGGAGCCGTGGAGGACGCCAACAAGAATATCAAGAAAATATTGAGAAAGATGGTAGACAAACACAAGCAATGGCACAAGAAATTACCATTTGTCTTATTTGGGAATCGTGCCACAGTCCGCACATCAATTGGAGCAACTCCCTACCTGATGGTCTACGGTACTGAAGTTGTAATTCCCGCCGAAGTCAAAATCCCCTCTTTAAGAATTATACAAGAAGCTGAACTCAGTGATGCAGAATGGTTAAGAAGTCGTTATAGCAATTAGCTCTCATTGACGGGAAAAGAATGAATGCGGTATGCCACGGTCAACTTTATCAGAACAGAATGTCCATAGCTTTCAACAAAAGGGTCAAACCTAGACAGTTCATACCGGGGCTGCTAGTGCTGAAGCGAATCTTCTCGGATCAAGATGAAGCCAAAGGAAAATTTTCACCCAATTGGCAAGGGCCCTACATGGTTCACAGAGTACTAACAGGAGGAGCACTCATACTTGCAGAAATGGACGGAGAAATTTGTGCAAAGCCTATCAACTCAGATGCAGTCAAGTGATATTATGCTTATAATGTTTGCATTTCTTCATCTTATGTAACTGAATTATGCTTGACCTGATTCCCGTTTAAGAGGGGATACGTAGGCAGCCTTGTGGGTTCAGTCACCATTCAATAAAGTTTTCATTTCCCCTATGGTCAGAAACTGGGGCAGAATTTTGAGGAGGACCCTCAAAATTTCAGAGCAAGTCCAACCTTCATCATGTGCAAAACGATCAAAGAACCACCTATTAAACTGGGGCAGAATTTTGAGGAGGACCCTCAAAATTCTAATGCAAAGAAGTCACAATGTCTTTAAAGTGTCAAAGTCATTGGTTCATCTAATTTACTTGATATTACATATTACTATGTTTCAAATAACTACATTCATCAAATGCACGCATATTTTCTCAAAAACTTTATTTTATGAAACAACTAGATGCTATCCACGGTAACTTAAGCAGAATTTCGATACAGAGAAAAGCAAAGCAAAGCAAGCAGGCGAAGGCACGAACCAACCTTTCCCGCAAAACTCACGATTTTTATCTGGATACAGGAATAAGGAATATTCGCAAATACGTGCACATCTCAGAATCACTATCTTCATAATGACAAAGATGCCAAACGCAAACATATCTCCAGCTAAGAAATACTTTGTTATCGCTCATTTCCTTTTCTTTCATGAGGCTAAGCCTTGCCTCCTTAATTGCATGAGGCTAAGCCCTGCCTCCTTAATTGAATGAGACTAAGACATGTCTCCTATTTTGCATGAGGTTAAGCCCTGCCTCCGCAATTGCATAACGCTAAGCATTGCCTTCCCCTGCATGAGACTAAGCATTGTCTCCCATTTTGCATGAGGTTGAGCCCTGCCTCCTTAATTGCATGAGACTAAGCATTGTCTCCTATTTTTCATGAGGCTAAGCCCTGCCTCCTCAATTGCATAAGGCTAAGCATTGCCGTCCCCTACATGAGACTACGAATTGTCTCCCATTTTGCATGAGGCTAAGCCGTGCCTAATCCTTGCATGAGACTAAGCATTGTCTCTCGTTTTGCATGAGGCTAAGAACTGTCTCCCATTTTGCATGAAGCTAAGCCCTGCCTCCTCCTTGCCTGAGACTAAGCATTGTCTCCTATCTTGCCTGAGGCTAAGCCCTGCCTCCTCCTTGCATGAGACTAAGCATTGTCTCCCATTTCGCATGAGGCTAAGCATTGCCTCCCTAATTGCATAAGGCTAAGCTCTGCCTTTCCTTGCATAATACCAAATGCTATGCTTGTGTTATTATGTCTATATTAGTCCTATGTTCTATTGTGGGTCCGATTTTTTTTTATATTTGTCAATATTTACTTTCGTAAAAAAACTAGGGTTTGCCTGATTTTCTCCTAAATTGATTCTAATAAATTCTGCATGCTCTTCTTTCCTTATTTTATGTCTGATTGATTATATTTCCTTGTTTGTCTGTTTGATTCCTACTATTATATAAACCCCTCCCTCCATTTCCTTCAAGAGGAGACGAAAAATCACTAATTTTTCCACTAAAAACTAAGGCCTTTTATTCTGTATTCATTTACTACTTTGCTCTGTTTGGCTCTTGGCCGGCTGAAAACCATGGCCACCAGATTTCCTACTTGTCCGACCTCTCTTAGGTGTGAGCACTGCCCTGGGTTCTTGAAACCATTGGGAACTTGACACATTTGAGACTCTGGGTCCTTATTGATGTTCTTTTTCTCGTTTATTGAACAATAACTGGTTAGTCTCTCAACCTTCGCAATGTTTATTCCATTATAATTTAATTAGCATGACTATGTTCTCTGAATTGCATTCCCTTCGCTCTCTTCATGTGTGGTTCTGCATATAATTGCTAGCCCTAATAATGTACTTGTACCTAACTTAGGCAATCTAGACAATTTGAAGCATGTTTAGCTTAATGTTATTGACAATTTTGAGTATTTGTACTGATTGTCTGGCCTAACCTTGTCTTTCTGCCTGATTTTGAACTTCCCTGGTGATTAACTTATGTTATTAACATGCCTTAATCTGTTTAAGACCTTCACTCTAAGTGTATAGTGTGCTCCTATGACCCTATTTGTTACTTATTGTGTTCTTGCTCTACCCAGTCCTGTACCCCTAGCAATTAAGTGGAGCCTCTCATACTAGTTCTGCCTAAATTATGATTCTGCTTGCCTCCCTATTATAAGTTATAATGTTTAACCCCTGTGTTTGGTAAAATTTGATCGCGTGGGCTTTAAACTTGTTGCAATGGCGACAACTATTTGTCTTACTAGCCTATTGCTCTTTGCCTGTTAAATTGGTAATCCCATAAGCTTCAGGCTCCCTATTTCCTATTAACGTGTCACCCTGCCCTAATGTTTTAGTTTATTTCTTGAGTTCATGACCATTATGTGATCATTTTATGTTTGCAAATGCTTTTCCAAACCTATTACTTTATTACTACTCTCATTGGTTGTTCCTTGTTATGAGTCTCTAATTCTTGGCCGGCTGAAAGCCAAGCCNCCCCCCCAAATCTTCTCTATTAACCTCCCTAGTGTGAGCACTGGTCGGGGTCTATTTTGAGACCCTTGTGAACTCTGACACACTAGTGTCTAAGGTTCTTTGGCCACTTTATCCTAATTGCTCAATTTTGCCCCCTTTCCACCTACTGAATAAGCCAATTGGCTTGTGTAAATGGTTGTTTTCTGGATCTTTGATCAACTATGGCTACTGGGTTTTGGCCATCTTGTGCAAATGAAGATTGTTTTTCTGGGTTTGACCAACTGTGATTTCTAGGCTGTGGTGAAACCTGTATGGATACGAAATTGAAGGCCTGGCTGGTTGGGTATACTTTGGGCCTGTCTTAGGCCCACTATAGTTATTTGTAACTTTGTAATTTATTTCATTCATTGGGCCTGTAATAATTCTGTAATAACAATTGGGGTGTTAGTAAATGTAATGACCCGACCGGTCATTTTGAGAGTTAGAGCCCCGATCCCCTAATAACTGCTTTCCCCATATCTACTGCCTTTGTGACTTACCGAGATGATTGGTTGGGAGTTTCGGAGTTTTATGGGACACAGCCCCTAAATGAGAGCTTAAGTCATAGAATTTGGACCTTAGTCAGAACTTTTTAAAGACGGTTCCGGAACGGAATTCCGTCAATTCCGTTAGTTTTGTTGGGTGATTTTGGGCTTAGCAGCGCATCCGAAATTTTTTTTGGAGGTCCGTCCTAGATTTAAGCTTGAATTGGCGAAAGTTGGATTTTTGGTGATTTCGGCTGGTAGTGGAAATTTTGATATCGAGCCCAGAATGGGATTCTGGAAGTTGGTGTAGGTTCTTAGTGTAATTTGTAACCTGTGTGTGAAATTTGAGTTCATTCTGACGTTATTTGATATGTTTCGGCATCGGTTGTAGAAGTTTGAGGTTTCAAGTTCATTAAGCTTGAATTGGTGTGCGATACATGTTTTTGTTATTGTTTGACATGATTTGAGGGCTCAATTGAGTTTGTATGGTATTTTTGGACTTGATGGTACCTTTGGTTGAGGTTCCGGAGGCCTCGGGTGTGTTTGGGGGTGAGTTTTGAGCGAGTCCGGGCATTTTCAGAACTATAGTATTGTTCTGGTGCTCTGAAAATGCGGACCTCAGCAGATTTTCGCGGACCGCATATTTTTTCCGCGGTCGCACTCCAGGGAAAGTTCTGCAGATCTGCTGGTCTGACTTCAGAAGCCTATATCTTTTGATCTACAAGGAATTTTGAGATAATTCAAAAACAAAGTTGTATCCCTTCGTGTCTAGTTTCCATAACATTATAAAAGTCATCATTTGGACATCTGTAGAGAAAGTTATGGTCTAAATACTAAAGCCTGGTAGTGCAGCCACCAAAAGGTGTGGCCGCACTTTTTTTTATACGACCGCAGGAGCTGGGATGTGCGGTCGCACTTGGAATTGTGCGGACCTCAGAGTGAGAGTTCAGAGGATGCACTAGATAAAAGAGGTTTAGGGCATTATTTCACATTTTGGACCTAGGAAGCTCGATTTGTGTCGATGTTTCGTGAGTTTTCCAGAAATTCATCGGGGTAAGTGATTCTAACTCGGATTTGGTTAATTTACATAAATATATCAATGATTTCATCATCTGATTAGTACTTTGAGGTGGAAATTTGGGGAATATGTAGAAACTTCAAAAAAAATGAATGTTTGAGATTTGAATGTCGATTCGAAGTCAGATTTGAGTGAAACTAGTATGGCTGGGCTCATGAGTGAATGGGTGTTCGTAATTTGTGACTTTTACGCGATTCCTAGTCGTGGGACGGTGAGATTTTTTGGGATTTTTCCCTATTTGCTTGTCCTAGCTTGGAATTGATTAGCTAAAGTAGTTACTTGTAGTTATATTTACATTATGCAATTCATTTGATTATATTTGGGCCATTCAGAGTTGGATACTCGTGCCAAGAGAGTGGTTTCAGATTGATTTGAGCGGTTCAAGGTAAGTGGCTTGCTTAACCTTGTGTGGGGGAACTTCCCCATAGGATTTGGTACTATTTGATATATGAGCGCCGTGTATGTGAGGTGACGAGTACGTACACAGGCTATTTGTTATAAAACTCTATTTTTCTCACTAAACCATAACATATTCTTTTCCTTGTTTGAAATACACTAGCTTATGTGACTACCCTGTTTAGATTAGAAAAGCATGTCTACGTGTTTTAACTGCCTATTTGAACTCTGTGCATCATGTTTAGTAAAATTTTCCTGAATTCTTTGAGGTGAACTTATTCTGAACTCTAGGTTCCTAGCTGTAACTATTGTTTATATGGGTTAAGCTGCATATTTACTTTGGGATTACCGAATGTTCTGCATATTTACTTTGGGACTACAGAATGATATTCCGGTAGATCCTCCTGTTCTGCATATTTATTTTGGGACTACTGAAAGATATTCCGGTAGATCCCCTTGTTTTGCATATTTACTTTGGGACTACGGAATGATATTCTGGTAGATCCCCCTGTTCAGCATATTTACTTTGGGACTACAGAATGATATTCTGGTAGATCCTCCTGTTCTGCATATTTACCTTGGGACACGGAATGATATTCCGGTAGATCCCCCTATTTACATATTTACGTTTGGGACTACGGGACGGTATCCTGGGAGATCCCCAATTGTTATCTTTGTGTACAAATCTTGTGATTTTCTATGGTTTCTTACTTGATTAAATTTCAGTTCTTAATTTTAATGTAATAGGTCATTCTGTCGTAGTTTATTATATATATACCAGTAGGGCCCTGGACTGACCTCATCACTTCTCGATCGAGGTTAGGATTGGCACTTATTGGGTATAATTGTAGTGCACTCACGCCCTTCCTGCACATGTTTTTCATGTGCAAATCCAGGTGTCTCTCATCCACCTCATTATTAGTGCCGTCGCAGCATCCCGCCGGAGACTTCAAGGTATATCTGCACGTGTCCGCTGATCCTCGGATTCTGCTTCTATCTTTTACTATGTTTCCCTCCTTTATTTCTTAGGCTCTGTGTATAGCAGACCATTACATAGTTTTCGTAGAGCTTATGACTCGTGATTCTGGGTTTTTGGAAGTATCATGTATAAATTTGTGAACTGGTCTTACTTGTATGTGCTGAGCGGCACCATTATATGGTCATTATTGATGCTTAGTTGTTCCTTTATTTTCTTTATTTATGTTATTTCAATGGTAATAGGTTACCTAGTCATAGCGACTAGGGTGTCGTCACGACGTCTTTCGGAGGGGAAAAATGGGTCGTGACAGTAAAATTGGGAAAATGGGTCTATTCTAATGTTTGCATGAAATGGGTAGAAATCCTACCTATAGGTGTTTAATTCGTTCAATATATTCTGCTCCTATATGTTGTTAGATAACCTGCCTATAGGAACTGAGTGTTTAATTCGTTCAACATATTCTGCTCTTTTGTTTTGTTAGATATTATGCCTATAGGAAATAAAATGTCAATGACCAATGTTTCAATTTGCATAACTGCAGGATATTCATTAAATACCATGACCATAGGGTTATACTAGCTTATGTTCTACTGATTTTCATCTATAAATCATGCCTATAGGACATTAATTGGTTAATTTGCTATTGTTGACACACTGTTCACCAAGAAGACATGCCTATATGAGCTAAGTATAAAAATCAGTTTCAATCGTTAATCGTTAGAAATCCTGCCTATAGGGTATTACCAAATCCCCCTAAACCGTATAGTTGTTTAGAAATCATGTCTATAAAATGTCACCTTGCATCTGAAACTGCCTGCATGTTTGAATTCTTAGGTCACACAGAAACCATGTCTATAGGGCTTAATGGCTTTAATTTGCCTCAATTCCGAAACTGTCTAACGCCTAATATGAGAATTTGTTTGCGTGCATTTGTTGTCTAAGTGTGGAGGCTAACTTGTGCCCTTAATTGACTTTACATGAAGTCCAACTTGTTTTGTATGTCGCCTAGTTTTTATGATTTTTTGAGCAGCCTAAGTTAAGTCTAGAATCATCCAAAATAGAGGTCCAAATGCCTTCTGGGCCATAGGCATGGGACGGGTAGTGCATGCATAAGGCACAGTTCAAAATCAACTAGTGCGCTCTAGGTAAAAACTTAAAGATAGTAATCGGGTAGCAGTAAATGATAGTCTGTGCCCGCTGAATAATACGAGTAACACCCCATCTCGAGGGAGTTACGAAGTATTATTTATGTTGCACGGGGTGACCCTTTAGGCCAAAAAACTTAGGACCCCCACCTTGTCTTTAAATCAATTATCTGTGTTTATTTCAAGTACTTTTTTGATAATAACTTCCAAACTTCTTGTTTTTCTCTCTGATTATTTGACTAATTCATATAATTTGAGTTCAGGTGGGACCCACAGTTGTGGACCCCAAAGAGTACCTAACACCCTCTCTTCGACGTAATTTGAGCCTTTACCGGACCTTTGGTGACGCTAACTGGTTAAACCAGAGTTATTTGCAAATTGGTGCCCTAACGCACCTCAAACCCGTTAGGTGGTGACTCTCTCTTATAACACGTTCCTTAAAAGAGTTGTCACGTGTCGAAACCCGATTTCGCGAGAAAAAGTGGCGTGACACCTTGAACTACGAATTTAACACCAAATCACATGAAATTACCTATAACACCTTAAAATTCTTATTTTCACAACCAGACGTCCGAATCACGTCAAATCAATTTCTTTTTCACCAAATTTCTTAAATAAGGTACAAATATTATTTTGGACCTGTACCGGCTCCGGAACCAAAATATGGGCCCGATACCAACAAGATCAAAAATTAACCAAATTCTTAAAATCAATAGATTTTCAATCTCCCAATTTTTAACAAAAAACTTCATATCTCGAGCTGGGGACCTCGGAATTCGATTCCAGGCATACGCCCAGGTCCCATATTTCATTACGGATCCACCAAGATCGTCAAAACACGGGCCGGGTTTTTTTACTCAAAACATTGATCAAAGTCAACTAAAATCAACTTTTAAGGCAAAAATTATTATTTTCATCAACTTTCAACGTAAAAGCTTTTCGGAAGCATGCCCGGATTGCGCACACAAATCGAGGAGGGTAAAAATGAGATTTTAAAGGCTAAACAGCGCAGAATCAAGTTCTAAAATACAGATGACCTTTTGGGTCATCACACTGAGAACTTCCAGTCTACAAATACATAGAACACGCGAATCACCATATCTGATTCCAATTCCACCGCCAGAACGTCTAACACATCTATCATACACGATTATCCCATGAGGAATGCTTCTGAAATTCTTTAGTTCCACATAGAAAAATTAGAATATCAACAGTTGATCAACCAGGAGAGTGCCGCAGTATTGGTGAAGTATCCACAAATCAAACACATTGCTCCCTCTAAGATACATACAGTAATGACCCGCCCGGTCATTTCAAAAGTTATAGCCCCGTTTCCCCTATTTCTGCTTCTTTTGTGTTATTAATCTATATTTTGTTATAATGCGTTAGTTATTTTGGTTCCGAAGTGGTTTCGGAGTTAATTGAGACACTTAGTGTCTTTGAGATAAGCTTAAGTTAGAAAAGTCAATCGGGTGTTAACTTATGTGTAAACAATCTCGGATTTGAATTTTTAATGATTCTGTTAGCTCCGTTAGGTGATTTTGGACTTAGGAGTGCGTCCGGAATGTGATTTGGAGGTCCCTAGTGGAATTAGGTTTGAATTGGCAAAAGTTGGAAATTTGGTCGTTTTGGTCGGCAGTGGAAAATTTGGTATCGGGGTGGGAATGGATTTTCGGACGTTGGAGTAGGTTCGTGGTGTCATTTTTGATGTGTGTGTAAAATTTGAGGTCATTGGGACGTGGTTTGGTAGGATTCAGCGTCGTTGGCAGAATTTGGAAGTTTAGAAGTTCTTAGGCTTGAATTCGGGGAAAATTTTGTGTTTTGATGTTGTTTTGACTGATTCGAAGGTTTGACTAAGTTTGTATGGGGTCATGTGACTTGTTGGCATGTTTAGTTAAGGTCCCAAGTTCCTCGGGTGTCTTTCGGGTGGTTAACGGATCAAGTTTGTTGTTTGGAGAATTACTGAAGTTTGCATATTTCTGGGGTAATCGCACCTGCGAGGGTATTGCAGCAGGTGTGATGCTGCAGGTGCGAAAGTGTGTTGGACTGGGGAAAATCGCAGGTGCGAGTGGGTGTGCCCATCTGCGATCCCGCATAAGCGGAAGAGAGGAGTCTGGCAGTGGCCGCAGATGCGAGGTCTTTTCCGCACCTGCGAGGTCGCAGAAGCGAATAGGGAGCGCATGTGCGGAGTTGGGGGATTTAAGTAATTTTCTGCAGATGCAGAGGTTTTGCACAAATACAACACTGCAGGTGCGCATTTTAAGCCGCATGTGCAAAAAGCCTGGGCAAAAACTATAAATAGAAGACTTTGCGAATTTTTGCTCATTTCCACCATTTTCAAGTCGGACCTTGGAGCTTTTGGGGTGATTTTGAAAAGGATTCAAGGGTTTTTCAGGGAGGTAAGTTGCTTGAGCTTCCTAGCTATGGTGTTTTCGCGTTGTTTTCTCATCTAATTAGTGGGATTTAGGAGTGAAAATAGGGGGTTAGGGCTTGGGATTTTGGAGAGTGTAATTTCAGGATTTGAGCGACCAAATGTTGTCGGATTTTGATAAATTTTGTATGATTAGACTCATGAGTGAATGGGATTTCGAGTTTTGTGGCTTTTGTCGGATTTCGAGACATGGGTCTGGGGGCCGGGTTTGAGCCAATTTCGTGTTTTAAGTCTAATTTGGTAGTTTTGTTGTGGGATTTATTCCTTTGGTTTTCGCTAGATTCGGAGAATTTGGAGGTAAGTAACAGTATTAAATCTGGTCTTGAGGGTATGAAACTCCGATAAAACTCATATGATGTTGGTATTTAGAGCTGACGCACATGCTAGGTGACAGGCGTGTGAGCGTGCACCGTGTGGGATTGAGACTTGGTCTGTCCCGGTAGACTGTAAAGTCAAATAGCCCTTCGTTATTACCCGTTCATTCTTGTTTCGAGTTATTGACTGTCTTACATGTTAGAAACCATGCTTAGGTTATATGAAAACACTGTTGGGACCCGCAGTGGTCGTGAACTTGTCGTATTCACTGGTAATTGATGTCTTGTACTCAGTCCCTGTTTGCTTATGCATTTATCTCAACTCTCTTATGACTTGATTAATACTTGCTATGTTCTTTGTTTGGGTTGTTGTTGTGATAATTGTGAGACTAGAGGGGCTAGTGACTGATATAGAGCCTGAGTGCCGGGTTGAGAGCTGTGTGAGATATGTTGGATCGGACTGCATGTCACAGTAATGTTGGATCGGGTTGCACACTGCAACAAGCCTTCGGGCCATGTTATCGGATTGAGCTGCACGTCACAGTAGTACTTGGATCAGGCTACACGCTGCAGCAGTATTGGGTCGGGCTGCACACCATAGCAATATAGAACTTGGGCTGTAGGAGCCCCTCCGAAGTCTGAACACCCCTAGTAAGCGTAGGTACCTTGATTGTGAGTACTGAGGCTGAGAGCCGAGTGATTGAGCTGTCGAGATAGATGAGTGACAGTAGCCCTGTGAGGCTGTACTTGCTTTTATTTATTATTGCTCTTTGTTTCTAGTTGTTGTTGTTGTTGTGATAATTTGGAGTACTTATATTGTTTCACTTGAGCTCGAAATGCTTTGATTTTAAAACACCGATTTGAAAGCATGCCTAATTTCCTTTACTGAGATTTCTGGAAGGAACTGTATTGTGTGTAGCTCGACTTTGTTACTCAGTTCCTTATTTAGTTCTGTTACTTACTAAGTTGGAAGTGATCACATTACTCCCTGCACCTTGTGTGCAGATTCAGATCGTAGAGATCGTTGAGTCCATTCACTTGTGGTTGTCGGAGACATACAACGTAGCTGCTAGCGTCTGCAACCCTTGATTCTCCTCTATTATTACCTTTACTTTATGTTTTGGTATTAGTGGAACATTGTAAACTTTGATTCTAGTCTGGTTTATATGCTCATGACTTAGTGACACCCCGATGTCGGGCTATATTTTCCGCATTTATACTTTGAGTTGAACTCTTTTATGAAGATTTAACTATGAAAATATTTGACTTATCTTTTAAAATGAAATATCAATGTGTTTTGGAAATGTGTTGGCTTGCCTAGTACCACGATAGGCGCCATCACAACATGATTAGTTTTGGGTCGTGACACATACCCTCTTCAAGCCACACCAAATAATACCATCACTTACTTAGTCATCCGAGACTGTCCATGCTGCCTTATGAATTTATGACCTTCCCTCCAAAACTAAATTGTGACCTAGCATATGCAAATCTCAAATCCCACATAACACACCACATCTACCCTACCATCATATGAAAAATATGAGAACTTCATAGTCCACTCCATGTCACCAGCAACTACATACTCCATCAGCCAAAGACCCTCCATTTGATTTCATCCAGGTGAAAATCACAATACGCAACATGTTCCACACATAAGTAGGAAATATACATCTCAGACCATGGTAGAAACCATCAAAAATACATTGGAATCCATTTGCACATAATCAAGCCGTCCGGACTAAATCTCCCTAACTCAACCGAGCCACGCAGGTCACCAAAACCCAAGAGCATTGCACGAAACACCTGTAGAGACTAGCCACATCGCAAGTACCCAAAGAACCGATCATACCCATTACTGTGCTGATCCAACCTACTACCAAGTCGTCGTGTTTCTCCATGTACCTCCCAAATTGCCTTCAAATTGATACTTCCCTTTGTTAGAACACCACGATCCCTAACAAAAATTTTACCACACAAGAAACCCTAGTATAAACCACAGCGCCCTAAGTCCCATAAGCCGCCGATTTCCCTCTTAAGTATTGTAAGGCCCCGTAAACTTTTACCTAGAAAATCGGTACTTCGTGATGTATAGATTAGATTTATGTGTTTAATGGTGGAAAATTCTTCACGGCTCGCAAGCTCGTCGCGGTTCGGACCTTTTGGATTGAAAAGTACCCTGCGGACTTAGAAGAAAATGTTCGCGAAAGAACGCGTTTATGCGGCGCAAAATGCGATCGCATAATTAATATGCGGGATGCATAATCCATTGCATATCTGCTTTGGAGTTTTGCGAGGGGAGTTTTGCGGCACTTTATGCGACTGCAGAACAGTTATGCGGGCCGCATAATGGCCGCATACTCGATAAGATGTTCCACCCGCCTGAGCTCATTTCTACGGCATCTTTGCGGACCATTTTTGTCATTTTAAAACCCGACCTATATCATTAAAATTCCCCTTCCTGATAAGTTAGAATCATTTTATACTATATTTTAGAGTGTGAGAGAGAGAGTTCTAAGGGGAGGAAGCTAACTAACACTTAAAATCCACCAATTTGTGCTAAGTCTTTGAAGAGTATCAAGAAAGCTTTCACATTGCAGGTAAGAATCAAAGCTTCACCTAACAATTTTTTTGAATATCTTCTAAAGATGAGTAACTACTTAGATAATTCATCGACTTCGGGTAAATTGTCTTGCATCATGGGTGGTGAGAGGGATTAGGATCAATGTAGGCTAATAATTGCTATGGATGGGGAATGGGCTGGTATAACCTACCATAAAAGAGATACCAGACCTTAATGAACACATGTTGTATGATAAAATGCTCAAATGCGCTAGAAATTATGATCGATTTCCTAATATTGGTTCCATTTGTCACCTTACCAAATAGATTAGGATTACTATGGGTTCTGGATAATTGTAGAGCCTAAAGAAGCGCAATTGAGGTATGTATGGCTAAAACCCCCTCTTCCTAGACATCAGACCCCCATGGTGCCCCTACGATTTGGCGTAAGTTGTGAATCTTAGCTGATGTAGTAGATGACATCATAACGTGCTTGTGTAGTAAAGTCGATGTGTAACTTGCATTCAAAGGCTCCCCATCATGCTATGATTATTACTTAATAAGGTATTGGAGTCGTGGAAAATGTGTTAAATTTCCATAGAAAGTGATAACCCCTATGTGCCCATGATTCATGTTGTTCTCATCCATACTTGATGTTTGTACTACACGATTTGCTGATGGAATTGGTAATAATGTGAAATGGGTGGGAAGGAACTTTAGTTGTGATATGCGGCCAAGTGCCAATCATGAATTAATAACCGTGACCACTAGCATTTACCGAATTGAATATGTGCATGAAATGAGATATGAGATGATTGATAGAATTTTAATGTCTTGAGTAAAGCGGCCTAGCCGATCGGGCCGAAATCGGACACCATGCTACACACATGGTGGTACTTTGCTATGAACTGAATTGAAATTGAATCAGTAAATTGTATTATGGATACATGCCTTCAAGGGAGACGACCTAGCCGATCGGGTCGTGATCAAACTCCGTATAAAAGTATGGTGGTATTGTGGGTGATAAGATGTTAATTCTAGCGATGGCCAAGTTAAATTATATTGATTTCTCTTGATGGCTTAAGTGATTTTCTATCTGATGATTGAGGTGTTGCCTATGTTCTCTTGATTTAATGATTAACTTCCTTGCATTTTATTGATTTATTTTCCTTTATAAAAAGATGGGTTTTAAGTTATACATACTAGTACTATTCGATGGTACTAACGCCCCTTTTGCCGGGGGCGCTACATCTTTGAATGGATGTAGGTGATCCCTTAGCAGACAGTATCGGCTGCAGCTAGTAGCATTTCCTCTCCTCAGTAACTTAGGTGAGCCCCTTATTTTCCAAGGGATGAATATTTTCTTCTTTTGTTTTAATGTTAAATGCTAAGGTATAGCCGGGACCTTGTCGCCGGCGTTTGTAACAATTATCTTTGTATCTATAGGAGGCTCCATAGACATTGTGGTGGGCCGAGTAAGGGTTTTGGGGAAAGTCTGTGAATTGTGTTTAGACTTTTGATTTCTGTTTCATAAAATTGTGATATACATGCGCTTTAAACTTTTAATGATGTACTTAATGAATCGGCTTAGTGACGCACTTGAATTTTTCCCTATTTTCTAATTGATGAAATCATGTTTCCTCTTGAGCGCAAGTGAGTCGGGTAGATTGTGTCTAGCAGGCTTGCTCGGTCGGGTTCACTCAGTTGAGAGCCGGTCGCGTCCGTTGAATTTGGGGCGTGACAAACTTGGTATCAGAGCCTAAGGTTTTAAAGTGTTCTAGGATGTCTCGGAGCCGTGTCTAGTAGAGCGCTTCTTATCGGTGTGTTGTCGACCACATCTATAATTAGGGGCTACTTGGACATTTAGGAATAATACCCTTCTTTGTTGTTTTATATCGTGCGACAGAGAAGAATGTAAGGTGTTTCCCCTTTTAACTCGTGCTTTGTTCTGACTTTCAGCTAATGGCACCTAAGAAGAAAGAAAGAATTGGCCAAGAAGCCAATGCCACCCCACAAGTGGCTATTGGCCCTTTATTAGATGGTGCGGGAGAGGAAAATCCCCTAACTATTTCCCTTCCTGATTCATCTGCACCGGAACAGACCGCACCAGCTCCTACATTTACCGAGGGTGCAATGGTCCCTCCTACCAATATTCAGGTTCCACCTCCAACCCTAGCTTGTGGCCCTAGTGTTAATAATGAGGACCTCAGAGGAGCAATACAGATGTTGACCCAAATAGTGGCTTCCCAAGCCCAAAAATCAAATATTTCACCTAATCCTTCTGGCCAGCTAGGAGATTTTACTTGTTCTAGAGCGAACAGATTCTTCAGCTAGATCCTCTGGTGTTCACGGACGCAAATCCCGAGGAGGATCTCCAGGACTTTATTGATGAGATGCACAAGACCCTCAGAGTTATGCATGCAACCGAGACAGACGGAGTAGAGCTGGCTGCCTACCGTCTGAAAGGGGTGGCATATTCATGGTTTGAGTTGTCGGAAGATTCCCATGAGGAGGGGAGTCCTCTGACGACACGGAGTGAGTTTTCTGATGCCTTTGTGGATCATTTCCTGCCTGCTGAGACAAGGGCAGCCCGTATAGCGGAGTTCGAGAATCTAAAGTAAGGTAGTAAAAGTGTGTGGGAATACCACATGGAGATTGTACGACTGTCCAAGTATGTTTTTCACATGCTTCCTACTATGGAGGCTAGAGTTCGCCGGTTTGTTTAGAGACTTGGTTCTTTGACTATCAATGAGGCTTCTATAGCTGCCTTGAATTCAGATATGAATTATGGAAAGATGGTGGCATTTTCTCAGGACACAGGGTACCGTAAATTGAAAAACAGGATGGAGTGAGAGGGTAGCAGTAAGGCCTGATCAGCGGGCAGCTTCGGGGAGCCGTCTAGTGATAGGAGAACAACTTTCAGGGGATGGTGACTAGGGATGGTCACTAGGGCCGTCCCAAACTGTTGCACAATACTCATCCAATGCACCGCCATCAAGGCCCAAACAACAACAGCAATGGAGTCGTTTTAGGCCCGGTCAGGGCAGCATGGGACCCCACCAGTAGGGTCGGTCGGTAGGAAAGATCCCAGCAACAACAGAGGCCCCCATGCCACAGGTGGAGGAAGATGCACTCAGGGATTTGCTACATCGATTTTCCCCTATGTTATGGGTGTGGGATGAGGGGCCACCTTCAGAGGCATAGTCGAGTATCTCTCCAGGGTGCGGGTCGGGGCACATCTCAGCCATCTGGTCCAGCAACTACTATATCCTCAGCACCATTTGCTACATGGATTTTCCCCTATGTTATGGGTGTGGGATGAGGGTCCACCTTCACAGGCATTGTCGAGTATCTTGCCACGGTGCGGGTCGGGGCACATCTCAGCCATCTGGTCCAGCAACTACTATATCCTCAGCACCATCACCGGCTAGAGGTACTCCAGTACCCGCAGGGCATGGTGCAGCTAGGGGTGGTGCACAGAGTTCGAGAGGACCTAGCCGATTGAGTGCAGAGGCTTCTCCAAATGTCGTCACAGGTATATTGACTGTCCAATCTCATGATGTATATGCTCTCATTGATCCTGGATCTTCCTTGTCCTATGTTACCCCTTATGTTGCTATGAGTTTTGATAGAGCCGGAACAGCTTCATGAGCCGTTCTCTATATCTACTCCAGTTGGCAAGTCTATTACGGTTGCGCGGGTTTATAGAGATTGTGTTGTCACGGTGCATGGTCGGGATACCATGGCCGATCTCATTGAATTGGGGATGGTTGATTTTGATGTAATAATGGGGATGGATTGGCTTTATTCATGTTTTGCCAAGCTCGACTGCCGAACAAGAACTATGAGGCTTGAGTTTGCTAACAAACCATTTGTCGAGTGGAAGGGGAATCATGTTGTGCCAAATGGTAGGTTTATTTCCTACCGTAAGGCCACAAAGTTGATCAAGAAGGGGTGCATCTATCACTTGGTCTGAGTTGCAGACACCACTGTTGAGCTGCCTACTCTTGAATTCGTGCCAATTGTAAATGAATTCCCTGATGTCTTTTCGGATGATCTCCCTGAGATTCCTCCAGACAGGGAGATTGATTTTGGGATTGATGTGATGCTAGTCACATGGCCTATGTCCATCCCACTTTACAGAATGGCAGCGACGTAATAAAAAGAGGTAAAGTACCAACTGAAGGATTTGTTAGAGAAGGGTTTCATCCGACCGAGTGTGTCGTCTTGGGGCGCACCGGTCCTCTTTGTCAGAAAGAAAGATGGATCTCTACGAATGTGTATTGACTATTGGCAACTCAACAAAGTCACAATCAAAAATAAATACCCATTACCAAGGATAGATGATTTGTTTGATCAATTGTAAGGTGCTAAGTTCTTTTCCAAAATTGATTTGCGGTCCGGGTATCATCAACTAAAGATAAGGGAGAAGGATATTCCGAAAACAACTTTCAGAACCCGGTATGGGCACTTTGAATTCTAGTAATGTCTTTCGGGCTGACAAATGCCCCTACAGATTTCATGGATCTTATGAATCGAGTCTTCAAGCCTTTCTTCGACTCCTTTGTGATACTGTTCATTGACGATATTCTTGTGTATTCTCGGAGCCGAGAGGATCACGTTGGCCACCTCAGGGCTGTTCTGCAAACTCTTTATCAGCACCAGTTGTATGCAAAGTTCTCAAAATATGAATTTTAGCTTAAATCTGTTACATTTCTGGGACATGTCGTCTCCGGAGAAGGAATTAAGGTTTATCCTCAAAAGATTACAGCGGTAAAGGATTGACCTAGGCCTACCACTCCAACAGAGATTCGCAGTTTCTTCGGTTTGGCCGGGTATTATAGGAGATTTGTGGAGGGGTTTTCTACTCTTGCTGCCCTATTGACTAAATTGACGCAGAAGGAGGTCAAGTTCCAAATGGTCTGATGCTTGTGAGAAAAGCTTCCAAGAGTTGAAGACAAGATTAGCAACGGCGCCGGTGTTGACCCTGTCGGAGGGTACATAAAGTTTTGTGGTATATTGCGATGCTTCAAGGATTGGTCTTGGGTGTGTATTGATGCACCATGGTAAGGTTATAGCCTATGCTTCAAGGCAACTTAAGAATCATGAAAAGAACTATCCAACTCATGACTTAGAGCTTGCAGCGGTCGTTTTGCACTAAATATTTGGAGGCATTATTTGTATAGGGTCCACGTGGGAGTATTCAAGGACCATAAGAGCCTTCAATACATTTTCAAACAGAAGGAGTTGAATCTGAGGCAGAGAAGGTGGCTTGAGTTTCTCAAGGACTACGACATCGATATTTTATATCATCCGGGAAAGGGGTAATATAGTGGCGGATGCTCTCAGTCAGAAATCCATGGGTAGTTTGGCTCACTTGGAGGCTTGTCAAAGGCTGTTGGCCCGGGATGTTCACCAGTGAGCTAGTTTGGGGCTTCGTCTTGCGGACTCTAATGAGGGAGGAGTAATTGTACAGAATAGGGCAGAATCATCACTTGTGGCAGAAGTCAATGAAAAACAATATGATGATCCGTTGTTAGTACAACTGAAGGAGGGGATCCAAAGAAAAAGACCTCAACTTTTTATCTTAATATGGATGATGGTACATTGAGATACCAAGGGCGGCTATATGTTCCAAATATGGATGGTCCTCGGGAAAGAATCATGGCAGAAGCTCACACTTCTAGGTATTCCGTGCATCCAGGATCTACAAAGATGTATCATGATCTCAAAGAAGTCTACTGGTGGAATTACATGAAGAGGAGCGTGGCGGAATTTGTGGCAAGGTGTCCCAATAGTAAACAGGTGAAGGTCGAGCATCAACATCCTGGTGGATTGGCACAAAGCATAGAAATTCCGATGTGGAAATGGGAAATGATCAATATGGATTTTGTGGTTGGATTACCGCGCACTCCGTGCAAGTTTGATTCAATTTGGGTAATCATGGATCGACTCACAAAATCATCACACTTATTATCAGTTAAAGCCACTGACGTCGCAGAGCATTATGCCCAACTATATATCAAGGAAATATTCAGGCTCTATGGCACTCCAGTTTCCATCATTTCCGATCGAGGGGCCCAATTCACATCTAATTTCTGGAAGAAATTTCAACAAGGTTTGGGTACACAGGTGAATCTTAGCACGACTTTCCATCCGCAGACTGACGAGCAGGCAAAGAGGACTATTCAGACACTTGAGGACATGTTTCCTGCTTGTGTTCTTGATTTCAAAGGTAGCTAGGATGACCATTTTCCACTCATCGAGTTTGCTTATAATAATAGCTTCCATGCTAGTATACAGATGGAACCATTTGAGGCATTGTATGGTAGGAGATGCAGATCCCCTATTGGGTGGTTCGAGGTCGGGGAAGCTGAACTGATAGGGAAAAACCTTGTGCATCATGCTATGGAAAAGGTTAATGTCATTAAGGAGCAGCTAAAAACTGCTCAGAGTTACCAAAAATCTTATGCGGATGTTCGTCGTAGGGATTTGGAGTTCAAAGGAGATGATTGGATATTCTTGAAGGTGTCCCCCATGAAGGGTATTATGCGGTTTGGAAAAAAAGGGAAATTGAGTCCGAGGTATGTCGGGTCATATAGGATCATTCAAAGGATCAGTCAGGTAGCGTACAAGCTTGAGCTGCCCCCTGAAATGTCATTCGTGCACTCGGTATTTCATGTGTCCATGTTGAAGAAGGTAGTTGGAGACCCATCCGCCGTCATGCCGGTTGATACCATTGAGGTTATCGAAGAATTGCCATATGAAGAAATTCCCGTTTCTATTCTTGATAGACAGGTCCAAAAGTTAAGAAACAAAGAAATTGCATCTGTAAAAGTATTATGGCAAAACCAGCAAGTCAAAGAAGCTACTTGGGAAGCCGAGAATGAAATGAAAAAGAAGTACCCGCATTTGTTTGAATAGCAGTGTAGTAATTCTATGAAGTTGTTTACCATAAATTTTGTATCACTTGTTTCCGTTATGGAAAGATATTCCTTTAGATATATTTTCCTTATGAAGCATCGATTAGTGTCATTTCGTGTGTCGTTGTGTTATTCAATCATAAATGTGTTGTTAGAATGTGTTTCTGAGGCTCTCTGACAGGTGGATAGGCCTAGTTACAAAGGAAACTCTGGCAAAATTTTCAGAAAATTTGGGAGTTAGGTAAACTTGGGGTTGTTGGCATATGGTATGACTGAACCTAAGTGAACCTTGATCCTCATTCGAGGGTGAATAATCTTGAGTGGGGGAGGATGTAAGGCCCCGTAAAATTTTACCTAGAAAATCGGTACTTCATGATGTCTAAATTAGATTTATGTGTTTAATGGTGGAAAATTCTTCGCGGCGGACCTTTTGGATTGAACAGTACCCTGCAGACCTAGAAGAAAATGTTCACGAAAGAGTGCATTTTTGCGGCCCAAAATGCGATCTCATAATTAATATGCGGGCCGCATAATCCATCGCATATCTTCTTTTGAGTTTTGCGAGGGGAGTTCTGCGGCACATTATGCGACTGCAGAACAGGTATGTGGGCCGCATAATGGCCGCATACTCGATCAGATGTTCCACCCGGCTAAGCTCATTTCTGCGGCATCTTTGCGGACCGCATATCTATTATGTGATTGCATACCTGTGTCGGGACACCATTTTTATCATTATAAAACCCGACCCTATATCATTAAAATACCCCTTCCTGATCAGTTAGAATCATTTTCTACTACATTATAGAGTGAGAGAGAGAGAGTTCTAAGAGGAGGAATCTAACTAACACTTAAAATCCACCAATTTGTGATAAGTCTTTGAAGATTATCAAGAAAGCTTTCACATTGCAGGTAAGAATCTAAGCTTAACCCGATAATTTTTCAATATGTTCTAAAGATGAGTAACTACTTAGATAATTCATGGGCTTGGGGTAAATTGTCTTTCATGCATGGGTGGTGAGGGGGCTTAGGATCAATGTAGGCTAATAATGGCTAAGGATGGGGAATGGCCTGGTATAACCTACCATAAAAGATCCATCAGACATTAATGAACACATGTTGTATGATTAAATGCTCAAGTGAGCTAGAAATTATGATCCATTTCCTAATCTTTGTTCCATTTCTCACCTTACCAAATAGATTGGAATTGCTACAACTTTCAGATAATTTTAGAGCCTAAAGAAGTGCAATTGAGGTATGTATGGCTAAAACCCCCTCTTCCTAGACATCAGATCCCCATGGTGCCCCTACAATTTGGCGTAAGTTGTGAATCTTGACCGATGCAGTAGATGACATCGTAACGTGCTTGTATAGTAAAGTCTATGTGTAACTTGCATTCAAAGGCTCCCCATAATGCTATGATAGTTACTTATTAAGGTATTGGAGTCATGGAAAATATGTTAAATTGCCATAGAATGTAACAACCCCTATATGCCCATGATTCATGTTGTTCTGATCCGTACTTGATATTTGTACTACACGATTTGCTGATGGAATTGGTAATAATGTGAAATGGATGGGGAGTAACTTGAATTGTGAGATGCGGCCAAGTTCCAATCATGAATTAATAATTGTGGCCACTAGCATTTACCGAATTGAGTATGTGCATAAAATGAGAGACGAGATGATTGATAAAATTTTAATCTGAATTAAAATTGAACTAGGAAATTGTATTATGGATACATGCATCCAAGGGAGAAGACCTAGTCGATCGGGTCATGATTGGACTCCATATAAAAGTACGGTGGTAGTGTGGGTGATAAGATGGTAATGCTAGCGATGGCCAATATTGATTTCTCTTGATGGCTTAAGTGATTTCCTATTTGATGATTGAGGTGTTGCTTATGTTCTCTTGATTTAATGATTAAATTTCCTTGCATTTTATTGATTTATTTTCCTTTATAAGAAGATGGGTTTTAAGTTATACATACTAGTACTATGCGATGGTACTAATGCCCATTTTTTTGGGGGGGAGGGGGGCACTACATCTTTGAAGGGATGTAGGTGATCCCTTAGCAGACAGTACTGGTCGCAGTTAGCAGCGTTTCCTCTCCTCAGTAACTTTGGTGAGCCTCTTCTCTTCCAGAGGATGAAGATGTTCTTATTTTGTTTTTATGTTATATGCTAAGGTATAGTCGGGGCCTTGTCGTCGGAGTTTGTCACAATTATATTTTGTGTCTATAGTAGGCTCTGTACACATTGTGGTGGGCCGAGTAAGGGTTTTGGGGGAAGTCTGTGAATTGTGTTTACGCTTTTGATTTCTGTTTCATCAAATTGTGATATACATGCGCTTTAAAATTTTAATGATGTACTTAATGAATCGCTGCGTGAAAAGCACCCAAAAGCACCATAATCGAGACACCCCCTCTAAAGAGACCTTATGCGAACCTAAAACTGTTTACTTCACCTACTTGTTACGAAAATGCATAATCTGCAATGATATAAAAATACCACAAGTCTCGACACCGTCCAATACCACTATCATGTCCTAGCCATATATAAATCTTGACAATTCCAAAACGCTGCATTTATATCTTGAGTCCATTAGAACCATTCTCGAGAGTCATCCATTTTTCTCAAATTTCAATTAAACGGACCGAACGACCCGTGCCCCATTAGCACACTAACACCCAAGGGAGTAACTGTTACACCCCGTAATATTACGATGATATTACGCTTCGCAGTATTAAGTTACGACAATGTTGCACCCTGTAGTATTGTACGTTGAATTTGTCATAAGGTAATTGACATAAGTCCAAGTAAAGGATTATTTAGAGGTTATAAGGATTATGCTATTTCACAAATGATGACTAAATTCGTGAAGGTGAAAGGGGAAGCAAGTCAGAGAAAATGATTCGTCAAAGTTTGGCATTTTGGGGTAAAATACGGCCCGAGCTAAAAATACCCAGTATTTATGGACTAGTGCCACAAAAGGTACTACATCACCATGCTAGTAAGATGTATAAGGTATGTTAAAAGAGAGTAGTATTTTTAAGTAATTTGAGGTAATTTTTAAATTATGCGGGTAATGGGTTAATTACCGGATAACGGGACATTACCCAGTTAACTAAATAAATAAACAAAGAAAATTATAAATTATACCCCCAAAATGTGGCATAAAGCCACAATGGTTAAACATGACTCTTAGTCATTATTTCCATGTGGCTACCTAAGGGTAAAGTTAAAACCTAAGACTTAATTATAAGTCTTATCTCCATCTCATTAGGATCAGGACTTAGGACATCCTTGAACCATTAATGTATCATTTTACTTCAAAAACCTTAAGAGATCAGAAGCTTTAGTTCGTACAACTAATTCCATCAAAATAATTCAAAGAAGCAGTAGCTTATTTTCGTTCAGGATACTTCAGCGTAATTCCATAAAATATTTGCGGTTAAGAAGAGTACGGTGCAATCTTCGCTAAGAATATTATGCGGAGTTTTCCCTACTCTAAGTATGTTTAGGATATTCCTTATTTCTTTTGGTATAATCCGTACAATACAAATGAAACGATAAAATGCACGACTTCCATAAATTACTTTATTCATAGAAATATTAGGGGTGTCTATTTTCTTGATTCCCCATGTGAATTATTATTATCTTCTGTTCATGGGTCCCAGAAATATACGTATTTGATAATGTTTATCCGAAAGGCATCTTGATTTTTATGGCATACTGAGAAAATCTTATTAACGTATTTCTTATGCATTTCATGCATTTATACATGTACATTGATCCATGACTCAGACGCCGTTATAGACACGTATATATGTATGTATATGGGATATGGAAAAGGTTATGGCGTTATATATGCACCACCACCTGATCAGCTGGTATACGTTGATGATTTGCCCACAGTGGCCAAGATGATATGATGGGATGCCCTCAGAGGCTTGATGATGTTATGAACACATGTACATATGCATGACATGACATTCATATGTATATGCCTGACACTATAAGTATTTCACGATTTTCATACTTATCCAGACTTACAGGTTGAATAATCTATATTTCTTCCATGTTTGTTATGTACTTATTTATGTGCCTTACATACTCAGTACATCATTCGTACTGACGTTCCTTTTTCCTAGGGACGTTGCATTTCATGCCCGCATGTCCCAATAGACAGATCGAGAGTTCTCCAAGTAGGCTATTAGCTCAGCGGAAGATGTTGGTGCGCTCCATTTACTTCGGAGTTGCTCATTTGGTTAGTATGATTTAGACGTGTATTTTTTGGTATCGAGGGACTCTGTCCCGACCTTTATGAAAATTATGTATTCTTAGAGGCTTGTAGACAGATGTCATGTACGTAAAAGATTATATGGCCTTGTCGGCCTATGTTCAGTACACGAGTGATTATTTCAGTCCTATAGGCCCATATTTTATATGTATAAGTTTGTATTCCCTCATGCTTTACTCCGGTTCATTTACCTATGATAGAATGATATGGAAGATATGTCATTTTGGTACTCGGTTGAGTAAGGTAGCGGGTGCCCGTCGCGGCTATCAGTTTGGGTCGTGACAAAAGTGGTATCAGAGCGTTTATGTCCTAGGGAGTCAACAAGACGTGTCTAGTAGAGTCTTGCTTATGGATGTGTCGTGCACCACACTTATAAGCAGGAGGCTACAGGGCATTTAGGATTGTCACTCTTTCTTCTTACTCTAAATTGGGTGGTAGATGTCACTTATAATAATTCAAACTCCTAGCCTCTATTTTATTCGTAATATGATGATACCTCTAATTGGTAAGAGACTGAATGCGGCTATGGAAGAGTTGAGTAAGAGGAACTCAATTTTTGCGTGATGATTATGATGATTAAATGTAAGATCTTCAGCAGATCATGTGTGTACCAAGATGTGTAAGCTTCTTGTTAAGGAGCCCTAAGGCATGAACATCTATCCACCTATATGGTGAAAAGCAACGAGAAAATCAGAAGTTACAAGTTTCAACAAGTAAAAGAAGCAAGGTAAAGAAGGGTACGAGGTACCCCGTTAGTAGAGATCAACATTATCTACAATTCGAGAGGAGAAATAGGTATGAGCACTTTGAGTTACCTTCAATAGTAACAGAGGTATGCATAATTGGTCACACCCATTTCAGTTATGCCCTATGGGGGGTAACAAGTGTAGTTAAGAGAATGTCAGGATATTAGGATCCGGCTGGGGTTAGGGTAACTCAAATTAGTGAATGGATTGCTTGCGTTAGTTGACATTTCCGAAGGATATTGGTGCTAATAGAATTCCTTGTGAGATACCCAGATGGTGCACTCTAAAATAGTACAGCTAGATATGAGTACTACAAAAGATAAGTACTGGAAACCTGGAAAGAATAAATATTATCTTAGTATCACTCCCATCCCTACTAGATAAATAATGCTAGGCAACCCGAAGAGCCAATGGATGGAGCCAGTGAATATCTGGTTAAAGTTTTCAGAATAAAGTGATTGACATAAATGTTAGCGGGAAATAAGAAAAGAGTTGATGAAGCATTATGAGTAAGATATGATACATGGATAACAACAGTAGGTCAAAAAGATGACAGTATTACAGAGTCTACACTCAATTGAAAGAAAAGACGAGAGGTGACATGCCTAGAAATAACAAAAGAGTATAGGCCATAAAATCATATCCACATTTCGAGAAATAAGTTCGCGACTCTAGCGTGATTAAGAGAAGGAAAAGTTAGACCCAGAGTAATAGAAACCAGTATGGACTGGTGAACAAGATAAATTAAACATGAATTAGGGACAGAGTGATTGATAATAGTCGGCATCAAGAGAGTTTCATATTTTGGTTCCAGTGACAATAGAATGGACAACAGAAGAAGATCCATGATGAATTCGGATAATGGTCATTCAAGGAGACGCTTCCCTAAAGCAAGGAATATAAAAAAAGTTAAGCTTAAGGGGACGTATGTGCCAGTTACACTAAGTGTCACCATCGCGAGTGAGGAATGTTGTTATCCTTGATACAGGAGAATTATTGTAAGGCGAGAAGGGTCATTGATGATGTGAAAGGACGCCAAATATGAAGAGGAAAAACGTTTGTAAATAGGTCATTGTAGCTCCAACTCTTAGTACTCCCCAAAAAGGGGGAAATATGGAATGATGTGGCAGTAAGTCAAAATTAAGTGGATCTAGTAACTATGGCACGATAAAGGAAGGATGCGATAAGAATGAGAAAGGAATGATATTGCACTTATTCATATGTTACAGATATGCTATGATTCCAGAACATCATGTAAGCACGATGTCAGAAAAAGAAAGTAAGGGTTCCTGCCCAGAAGGTTACTGATAAATAAGGAGCCAGTGCATGAGGTAAGTCAGACAAAGGAAAGCAATCCTACAAGCACAAGGGTGTGGAGGTAAGTAACTACGGATAATTTTAGGGAGGAAGGACATCAAAAATTTTATTGGGTATACGATGTAATAAGCTCGCAGCTTTACGAGACTCAAGGGTTCTCCCTAATTACTACAACGAAAGACTAGCTGAGGAAATAAGGAAGAAGGCTTCAACCTAAGCACAATGACCTAAAGAGCAAATGCTCGTGTAACAACAGTCTCACAACAACATTATAAGAACTCCAAAGGAAAGTGGCACCTACCGTGACTAATGAACGGGAAGTAAAAAAAATTAAAAGTAATATTCAAGATCATATGAGTTATATGAAAACGTTGGCATGTGTGGGCACTAAGATAAGATAAGTATAGACGCAACAAGGGGGCAGAAAGACTAGGAAAAGTAATAGCTTACGTTGAAAGAAAGATAAAATCGAACAAAAGAAATTATTCGATCAATGATCCAGAGTTGGTTACATTATGAACTCACTTAAGGGTTCGAACTTATCCATAGAAGATTCTGGTATACGTCAAAAGAAAGGATTGAGCCCAGGTCATAAATGAATGATTAAATTATTAAAGGGTTGTATCATGCATATTTCTCAAGACCATGAAAGGCTAAACATGATAACTAATACCATGAACCACAGATCGGAAGATAGCTTACGCCTATATAAAGGTTGATCAGAGGGGAGAGGAAACTGAAGAGTTACATCAACTAAGTAATCAGGATTCTGATTATTAGACCCAGAAAATTAGAAACATCGTGATTGAGAACAATGCAAGATCTCCCTTAAAATCAGAGGTACGAGAGAAATAGTACAACAACCATAGTCTATAACGGCTCTGCGATAAGCCAGTAATAAGAAGTCAGTATGAAGCTTCCACTGGATTGTAGTATTATAATAGAGTTTCAAGTTGTGGTGTGAATTATACCTACGTGGAAGGGAGGTTATGAAAGAGATAGAAGATATGATACGAGATTTCAAGTAAGTAAGGTAAAGGTGAACAACGTACGAGATACTCAAATGCAAAAAGTTGTGAATAGTCCATTCTTCGGATTGAAGGCTATAACCACAGGCATCTAATAACCGGGAATGATGGCGGCATCATCATCGACATGTCTTCCAGCCTATGGTTTCTAAGTACTGAGAAATCTAGTTAAGAGAGTAGAGAAGAGTTGGAGACGATGTGATGTCTCGCTTGACGTTCCAGTATAACATTAGGAAATCTATGGTGCAAGCAAGTTGAAGGAGAGTTACGAGTAGTATAAATGGATATGTATAGGTCGCAAGCTAAAGTATGGTAGAGCGACAAAGTATTAAGAAAACATGAGTAAGAATGAGGAAAGGCAAGTGAGAAAATGACGAAAGTGGATAATTAAGTCCTTAAAAACAAGACAGAAAATATTTTTTCTAAGTTACTAAAAGTTCAGTATAGCCCGAATGAACTCAAATGAGTCTAAGATTAATAGCATTTAGAAAGAATGAAATGCTGACCTGGTAATAAAATGAGGGTATAGTTGTGACAGATAAAGGATGACGTTTGGGCCTTCATTTGAATAATGATTCAAAAAAAAGGGAAGAAAGAAGAGAAGGAGAAAAGCTTTCGCTGGTGGCACGAAATTAGGATACCCCCATAAGGCGAATCACATTGAGACACTATGAAATACGATTATGGAAATCACTTCAAATATTCCTCAATGCAACGTAAGCCTTAATGACAATGTATTACGTAAGAAGTTTCAAGTCTTCAAGTAGAGGATTGTAGATCAACATTGAGGTGAATCAACAATGGACATGTACAAGTTACAAAGTATTACATGATATTAGGCCGTAATTCTTAAGACGAACGGTAATGAAGGAGCATTAAAGGACTGAGATTTATGCCTAAAGGATAGGAAATAAAAGTAACTGGGAGTTTGGTAAGCATACCTTAGTAACGATAAATTGAAGTAAAAATTATGGTATAGTATGACCCATGTAGATGCAGTAAAGCCATACGAATGGACAACAAGATATATGAAATAAGATATAGCCATATTCGCAAGTTCTACAAAGTATCAAGCGAAGAACTTCAGTACACCTATAGATGCCCAGAGAGGCATCTTATTAAGCCTTGTATATGTTTACAAAGTAAGGCCTAGAAATTGACTAAAACCTAAAAGGAAAAAGGAAAGATGAATCGCATAATCGCACTTAGAAAGCCAAGGTCATATAGGCTGCATGACAGGAGGTAGCACCAGTTGCGAGATTAGAAAGGTTTCGACCACAAGTCATGATATGAGCAAGAAAACTAAGGGGGGAGGGGATGAATACCCTAAACTTTGGATTTATTCACAGAGCAACTACTTAAATGGCAAGGAGAGTATTAAGGTATTCACAAGAGCTATAAGTTATAAAAATGATAAGAGCATCAGTCAATATTCGAGGACGAATGTTCCAAAGGGGGGAAAGATGTTATACCCCCCAATATTACGATGATATTATGCTTCGCAGTATTAAGTTACGATGATGTTGTACCCTGTAGTATTGTGCATTGAATTTATCGTAAGGTAATTGACATCAGTCCAAGTAACAGATTATTTGGAGCTTATAAGGATTATGCTATTTCACAAATGATGAGTAAATTCCTGAAGGTGAAAGGGGAAGCAAGTCAAAAAAAATGAATTTTCGTCAAAGTTTGGCATTTTGGGGTAAAATACGACCTGAGCTAAAATACCTGGTATTTATGGACTAGTGCCATACAAGGTACTACAAGACCATGCTAGTAAGGTGTACAAGGCATGTTAAAAGAGAGTAGTAATTTTAAATAATTTTAGGAAATTTTAAAATTATGCGGGTAATTGATTAATTAACAGATAGCGGGACATTACGAGTTAACTAATAAATGGATAAAAAAAATAATTTATAAATTATACCCCCCAAAAACGTGGCATAAATCCACAATGGTTAAACCTGACTCTTAGTCATTATTGTTATGTGGCTACCTAAGGGTAAAGTTAAAACCTAAGACTTAATTATAAGTCTTATTTCCATCTCATTAGGATCAGGACTTAGGACATCGTTGAACTATTAATGTATCATTTTAGTTCAAAAACGTTAAGAGAGCATAACCTTCAGTTCGTGCAACTAATTCCATCAAAATAATTCAAAGAACTAGTAGCTTATTTTCGTTCAAGATACTTCAGCGTAATTCCATAACAATTTTGCGGTTACAAAGAGTGCGGTGCAATCTTCGCCAAGAATATTATTTGGAGTTTTCCCTACTCCGGGTATGTTGAGGCCATCCCTTATTTCTCTTGGCATGATCCGTACGATACAAATGAAACGAGCAAATGTACAACTTCCATAAATTACTCTATTCATAGAAATACTAGGGGTGTCTATATTCTTGATTCCCCATATGAATTGTTATTATCTTTTGTTCATGGGTCCCAGAAAGATACATATTTGATAATGTTTATCCGAAAGGCATATTGAATTTTATGGTATTCTGAGAAAATCTAATTAACGTATTTCTTATGCATTTCATGCATTTATACATGTACATTGACCCATGACTCAGACGGTGTTATATACGCGTATATATGTATGTATATGTATCTATATGGGATATGGAAAAGGTTATGGCATTATATATGCATCACCACCTGATCAGCTGGTATACGTTAATGATTTACCCACAGTGGCCGAGATGATATGATGGGATGCCCTCAGAGGCGTGATGATGTTATCAACACATGTACATATGCACGACATGACATTCATATGCATATGCCTGACACTATAAGTATTTCACGATTTACATAGTTATCCAGTTTACATGTTGAATACTTTATATTTCTTCCATGTCTGTTATGTACTTATTTATGTGCCTTACATACTCCGTACATCATTCGTATTGGCGTCCCTTTTGCCTGGGGTGCAGCGTTTCATGCCCGCAGGTCCCGATAGACAGGTCGAGAGTCCTTCAAGTAGGCTATCAGCTCAGCGGAAGATGTTGGTGCGCTCCATTTGCTTCGGAGTTGCTTGTTTGGTTAGTATGATTTAGACATGTATTGTTTGGTATGGAGGGACTCTGTCCCGGCCTTTATGAAAATTATTTATTCTTATAAGCTTGTAGACAGATGTCATGTACGTAAAAGATTGTATGGCCTTGTCGGCCTATGTTCAGTACACGAGTGATTATTTCGGTCTTATAGGCCCGCACCTTATATGTATAAGTTTATATTCCCTCATACTTTACTCTGGTTCATTTACCTATGATATAATGATATGGAAGATACGTTATTTTGGTACTCGGTTGAGTAAGGTACCGGGTGCCCGTCGCGGCCCATCGATTATGATCTTGACAGTAACCCACACTCCTAAGCAAAAGAGCAAATAACTACTCCATGCGTACTACACCCTTCACAACTAACCACTCAATTATTCCATGATTCCGATATACCCATAGAGTGTAATACAAACCGTATCCAGAAATTTCCTTACTTGAGTCATTCTAAATCTCCACCTCTACAAGTCATGACTGATTCACAATTATACCTCAAACCGAAATCATTACGACACATAACTATGCAATCTACTCGTTAGTAGACTCCCCCACTTGGCTCAAAGCTATAGATCAAACACAAAATAATTCACAATGTCCATACTCTATTGCTGCCATAATACCATCGTGAGATTCAACTAAATCCTCATAAGCTCATATAACACAATCCATCTAATACTTCAAATTATCTACAACTCTCGCATTCACCCTTGTAATAGTCCACTAGTAAAGGAGAGCTCGCTACAAAACATATATAATCCACTGGTAAAGGAGAACTCGCTACAAAACAACATAGGGATCACACAACCTCAGGACACCCCGCAGGAGATAACACCACCTGCTTAGCCTAAAACTGATATCTCTCTATACTCCTCTATAGTCATAACTATCACGCAATCATTTAATCTCCCTGAGTCTGATAACACGACATGAAGATCTACTTCACTCCACAATTAAACTACATGAGAGGTCCTTCAACACACCCATAACTCGAGGCCATACGCCAAATCCATACAAAAGTCAAACACCCAATAGTCCTTGCTACATCTCAAGTAAAATCTTCTTGTCACATTCTAACAATCTGAACATATCTCGTAATCAAAAAGTACTCACCACATAGTCATCCAATCACAAATCCCACCAATAAGGACACCAACTGATGTATAAGTCCCAAAAGCACGTGCTCACATAATTGAAATCTCCGTACTCAAGCCACAAGCAAAACCCGACCTCAAGTCTTCCAGACTAGCCCATCATCAACATGCCAAAATCACATCTCATACCTCAACCATGGAATCACAAGTTGTCGATGCACAACGGATATCGAGCGCTCATGGGCGCACACGAATGCGTGGAAGCAACTAAAAGAGTTATGCTTCAAGATGAACCAATGCCGCACGATAAGGAAAGAAAGATGGGAAGTATATCCTAAATGTCTTGTAGCCTCTCGAAGATAGGTATGGACGTCATCATACCGATCCGCAAGACTCTACTAGACACTTGGTCATGACTTGTAGAACCTATTAACCTAGAGCTTTGATACCAACTTGTCACGACCCCAAATCCACTAGTCGTGATAGAACCTAACCCAACCCACTAGGTAAGCCAACTAATAACTATCAAATTCCACTAATATTAATAAGACATTTAAACAAAATGAATTATCTAAATCTTACACATTCCCCAAGAACTGGTAGTACAAATCATGAGCTTCTAAGAATAGAGTTTTACAAAGGGAAATGAAATAAATACATAGTCTATTTGAAAAGTATACAAACAGAGCTTTATAATTTAAGGCTACCCCAAACAAAAGAGGCATCTGCAACAGGGACACAGGTACGTCTTCAAATCCAGAAACCATCGAACACAACAACAAAAGCAGCCAACATCTGCACGCAATGTGCAGAAGTGTAGTATCACTACAACTGACCCCATGTACTGAGTAAGTAACGAACCTAAACTTAAGTTGAAAGCAGTGACGTGCTGGATCATAGGTCGGTTCCAACACCAATAACCAATAGCAGTTCATAACAACATATAGCATATAATTAGGAAAGTAACTCAGAGATAAAAATGCTCAGCTTTTTTATAGTTTTTTTTTCAAAAATAATTCCATTTTTCAAGAATGTTAGTGAAACCTCAAATCCTTTAAAGAAATCGTCGTAAAATATGAGATAGTTTGAAAACTGTAAATCTTCCCGAAAATTCTTTCCACAATAAATTAGATGTTTCGTTTTCTTTCCAGATAGCAGATGTGAAATACTTCTCTATGCCCACATATCAATGTGGGTAAAAAGTCATGAATGACGTGATACCGTACAACATGAGGAAAATGCATCTCTATGCCTGTATGTCATGTGCATATCGAATGCGATGCGACTCAGTGATAGAACCATATGCATACTCTCAGAGTACCAATTCACTCAATCCTCCCAGTCACTTTGTCCTCACAGTCACTTTGTCCTCACAGTCATTCAATCTTTCCAATCACTTGGCACTCGCACTCAGTAGGTACTTGCGCTCACTGGGGGTGCGTACAGACTCCAGAGGGGCTCCTACAGCCCAAGCGCTATATCAAGACAATCATGACATAAATCAATGAAACACGCTGCGGCATGCAAACCGATCCCATAATATCCTCGCAATCAGGCCCTCGACCTCATTCAGCCATCAATCTCTCCGTCTCTCTCTCTCGGGCTCACAATGTCATGAAACTAGCCTGAATACGATAATGTAATGTATCAATAAATAACAACAGAGACTAGATATTATATGCATATGAATGCGTATGACTGAGTATATAAAACAATGTAAGCAGATAACTCCACAACAGAAATGACCTCAGTAGGCCCCAAAAGGATAAGCATGTAGCCTAGACATAGTGTCTAACATGGGGTCATAGCTCAATATCTCAAGTACGTAGAAATTTCATAATTACAATTAAGGTCAGGTAACTACACAGTATCGCAGAAGTGACAGAGTCACAATTAACACGGTGCACAACCACACACCGCCACCTAGAATGTGTGTCACCTCAACATCGATCACATAGCAGAAAAATTTGGGGTTTCATACCATCAACACTAAGTTTAGAAGATTTACTTTCCACGAATGAGCCAATACAATGCCAAGCAAACCAAGCGAAGCTCTAAAGATGCCATCACGCGCGTTCCGCCTCCAAACAACTCGAAACTATCCAAAAACAACTCAAATACATCAAACAAGACTAAAGGAACCAATCCCAATCAGAAAAGATCAATCTTGAATCAAAACCTGAAATCGGCCAAAAAGCCCAAGCCGAGCTCGCACCTCGAAACCCGACAAAAACTCACAAAATCCGATAATCCATTCAATTACGAGTCAAACCATACTAATTTCACTCAAATCCGACTCCAAATCGATGTTCAAAACTCAAAAATTCGTATTATGAAACTTTAGGCCAAAACCTCCAATTCCTCTTTAAAATTCATCAACTAATTTCCAAAACTGAAGATAGATTCATGAAATAAGATCAAAACCAAGTGTAGAGAACTTACCACAATCCTTGTGATGAAAATGGCTCCAAAAATCGCCCCAACCCGAGTCTCACATCTCAAAATATGAAGAAAGACCAAAACCCTCGATTTTATAACCTCTGCCCAGCACTTCCACATTTGCGGACAAATTTGTCGCATCTGCGACCACCGCTTCTGCGGTCAATGTGTCGCTTTTGTGAAAATAGCCAAGCTTTGCAACCCCCGCACCTGGGGATATAAAATCCCGCTTCTGCGAAGAACATAGCACCTGCGCTCCCAGATCCCGCATCTATGCACATGCAGGTACGCTACAAAATCCGCTTCTGCGGTCCTCTTCACCCAGCATCTTCTCGCTTTTGTGACCAACTATCCGCATTTTCGGACTCGCATCTGCCTCCATTCTTCCGCAGATACGGAAACGCCATAACCAGTAGCCTTTAGCAATGCAACATTGAAGAAAATGATCTGAAATCAATCTGAAACACGCTCGGGCGCCTCAGGACCCCCTCCAATCATACCCACAAGTCACATAACATAACACTGACCTACCTGAGGCCTCAAAACACACATAAAAATATTGAAATGACGAATCACACCTCAAATCGAAATCTATGAACTTTGAACTTTAAATTTCCAAAACTCGCGCCGAAACATATCAAATAATCCCGAAAGAAACCCAAATTTTGGACACAAGTCCTAAATGACATGACGAAGCTATTTAAATTCTCGGAACCACAATCTGAATCCGCTATCCTCAAAATCAACTTCCGGTCAAACTTATGAACTTTCCAAACCTTCAATTTTCAATTTTTGCCAACTTGTGTCGAAAGATTCTAGAAACATCCAAATACAAATTCGGGCATACGCCCGAGTGCAAAATCACCATCCGGGCCTAATGGAACCATTAAAACTCCGTTCCGGGTCAAATTCACAAGAAAATCAAACTAGGTCAACTCTTTCAACTTGAAGCTTCAAAAATGAAATTTATTCTTCTAAACTCATTCCGAATATCCTGAAAAACCAAAATCGACTATTTACATAAGTCATATACATCATACAGAGCTACTCATGCCCGTAAACTACCGAACGAAGTACAAATGCTCAAAATGGCCGGTCGGATCGTTACAACTTTACTTTATGATTTATTTATATTGAAAAAATTGGTAAAGAAAAGCACAAGTTTATATAAGTGCTAGATTTTATTCTATTTATTTAATGAGATTCCTGATTTTTAAAATTTAAAATGGATAATTAAGTGGAGGTTCACACGTTGGCTTGCCTAGCATAATAGTTTCGTGCCATCACGATATATTATTGGATTTAGGTGTATTTGAGTTGAAGCTAAAAAAAAAATCAAAAGGACAAAAAAGAGTTGAAGTTGATAAAGAGAAGTGTAAAGTTAGTAGTATGTGGATATATACTTCACTTGACTATTTTGTGGGGGTGAAATTGGAAGATCTAAAGTGACCAATAATAAGTTGGTATTTTTGCTTTGTTTATCTTTTAGTTTCTTTAGCTTTCATCTTTTGTTTCTTCAATTTGAATAAGAAAACATACGTATACATATTCAAAGGTGAAAAAGTTTCTTAAAAATTCTTTTTGTCTGTTTTATTTATAGAAAAAGGTTTGATAATGAAATATGCAGATTTATCTAAACTCTTATTTCTGTAAAAATGTTATCTTTGTTGTTTATTCAATATAAAAGAATTAAACTTATATGCATATACAAAAAATATTATTTATTTTATTGGCTAAATTTATTAAATTACTATTTCAAAATTTACTATTATCTTTTATAGCTGCGCGAAGCGCGATCAAATTCACTAGATTAAAAATATAATTGGTCCTCTTTATTTACACCTATTTCTCTAATGACCAAGTAATTCTTAGGCCAAACAAACAATCAAGAATAGTTTGCATTCTACTCGTAGTTATTTGATGAAGATTCTTTTTTTTTTCTTTTTTCATATGAGTATTTTAAAAAATAAATGAGATGGTATACCGTTTCCTTTTATTCTGAAAGATTAAATGAATTTCTCATCTTGCAGTTTGAATCTTGGAATCAACCTTTGAATAAATATAGGATATATGATTATTTTTCTGAAATGTTATATCAACACCTTAAAAGTTCTATTAGTTTGTATAATATAATCATACCAGAAAATATCATTTTTATAAAGGAGTCTAATGTGACTTGTTAAACATAAATATTAAAAAATGAAGCTGTAAGTTTCTTTCAGCTCACATTGATGTCTATGTGCAATTAGTCTTGTGTTATCCTTACTAGTGTGTGCCAAAGAAATATTTTGTAAATATTTTGAGTAACTTCATCTACAAAGAAGAATGTAGTGGAAATATGACCAAGATATCGATAAATCAAACATCTATGTTCTTTGTTTTTATTTTTTACATAATTACTTTGATATTAGTAGCATAAAGAGAGATTCACTATATAAATTATTGATGAGGTGAGTAGAAATCAAGCCGGGAAAGTAACAGAGAACAAAAAAAAATATAAACACTGAATAATAATATAAAAATAAAATTCACACGGGTTCGGATAAGCTTGATGGAAAAGAAAAAGAGAAGAAATCTAAAAGAGAAACACAATAATAACCCTTGATATGATCGGGGGCTATAACCAATTTTATTTGTAGACCGAAGCTTTTGTCAACGTGATTCTGCAGCATATACGCCATGTACTACTTCCTTTTCATGGCCGTTTCTACACTTCACCCCCCATAATTTAGAGCCTATTTTAGACGGCAAATGAGCTACATCTGTTATGTCCTCAATGGTAGAAGCTATAGACCCCGAATCACACCCGAGGACCCCGTGATCTCCTCGGATCATACCAACAAGTCTCCATACTTTATTTAAACTAATCCAAAGGCTCGACACCACGAATAATATCAAAACCACGAATCGATGATCAAAAATCTTCTATGGCACCCAAGCCAATTGTTCTTCGACCATGTCCTTTAACTTAGACTATTTCCTGTTTTTCGCAGAGGGAACATTTGAAATAGGTTTTGGATCACTCAGGTCATTATACTCTATTTAGTTTTTTTCAACCAGCATTTGCTATGCTTGAATCGGTGCAGTTTCTTAAATTATATTTTATCACATAAAGTAACTTTAATGTTATGTTAGATAAAATTTCATGACTTTATTGTTATGTTATGTGGATTTTTTTAACGTAGTAGTAGGTAAATTTAATTTCTTTAATGTGACAAAAAAAGTTTAGTATCTTGTTACAATGGGTAAAATTTACTTATTTTGATGAGACAAAAGATAATTTTACGACTTAAATTAGTGACCATATGTGAACTTACACCTGATTGTAGGCATAGTCAAATTTACTCACTAGAAAGACAACCTATCTATCAAGGTAATTCAAATGATATATTAGATCAAGTTTAGCGATTTTACCGTTATAAAATTAGATAAATTTCCTTATCGTTATAGTAGATTCAGTTACTTTAATATAATAAAAAAACTAGTGACTTCTTGTTACAATGGATAAAGTTTAATTTCTTTAATAAAATAAAATAAAACAATTTTATGATTTTATTATCACAGTGAGTATTTGTCAGTAGCCATAAACTCGTGTCACAACTTCTCAAAGTGTACTTAGATTTTGAGAAAACACTTTTTCTATTCATTGAGAGGAGGCTAGTCTTCTTTGGTATGTCAATAATATATTTTCCATCCTTATTCTTGTAAAATGTTTTACTTGACAGACCTATTTCTTAAGTTAGTTTAGCATTTGATTAAATATAAATAGTAGCTTGGGAGGGATGGATCACATGGGGTGTTGATTTGTGATACTAATAAGCAGATAAGGTGGAAATTTGTTATACTGATACTTTAGAAGTTGGTAAGCAGTAAGAATAGCTCGGGAAATAATTTCGAGTAATGAGCATAATATTAAGAAACTTAGCTCAAAGTAATAATATAATACAAAGAAAAACAAGTTAAGAAAAAGAAAGGAGATAATCTTATTTATTCCATGTATTCCAGTGTCTATAATGTGATGCTCAAACCCTCTATTTATAGGATGACATTGAGGTAATACAATGGGATGTCATGAACATGATATTAACTATTGAGAACATGGGGGAAGATCATGGGGAGGTTATGGAGGCGTGTGAGTTACAATTATAACGGTGAGAAGTAATGGGAATTATCTACATAATAGAGAAGAGTAGTGAGAGTTATATTTGATTAGTGGACATCCATATAATATGTATTTCATAACACTCCCCATTGGATGTCCGCAGATAATGAGCCTCGTTAAAACCTTACTAAGAAAAAATCATCACGTGGGAAAAAAACGTAGTGAAGGAAAAAGAGTACACATATCATGTAATACACATTGTCTGCTGCCTCGTTTAAAACCTTGCCAGGAAACTCATAGGGACAAAACCTGTGCTAAGGGAAAAAGAGTACAATGCATATTTTCCTACCCCTGATGAAAACATCACTTTATTTCTTGAAGGAAATGCATTTCAATCTTGTATTTCAACTTATCAAATATTGAGGTTGACAATGCCTTAATGAACATATCAACGAAATTATCACATGAACAAATTTGTTGAATATCATTTTACCATTTTGTTGAAGATCATGCGTTTGAAAATTTTGCTTTATTATGTCTCCTTTGATATATTATTCTTTCAATTGAGCTATGCAAACAACATCATCATCGATATTAATGGAATCCTCTCTTCAAAGAAAATTCACACGTCTGTTATGTGTTGAGTCACTTGCTTTATCAGTTACTTATCTTGGCATGACTTGAATAGGTACCGACAATTAACTGCCTTGTAAAATAATAATATGTCAACTCTCACACAATAAATACAAAACTTATCGAGATCTCATTATTTTCAGGTACTTGAGCCTCTTCCATGAGGTCTTATAGAGTGTTATGTCGTGGTTCTCATCTAGAGCACTTGCCTCCTTAATATGACCATCTTGATCATTTTCTTCACTCCTTCTTCAATGAGTTTTATCTTTGGAACCGATTAGTCTATTACGCTTCATGCGTTCCATAGGCTATTTCCATCATCGACTTTATTATATTTGGAGCATTAGCATCTGCAATATGACATTTAGATTTGTGTCAGAAAATGCGCCTGGAAATATTTTGCAAATGAATTATCACTTGAACTTCAAGTTCACATTTTCTGGTACGAGGATCTAAATGTATTCAGAATAATTTATTTCACGTATCACTTTTTCAGCTGCCCATTTTCTCTCCCTACTGTTGGGATCACCAATACATTTATCAACCTTCTTTGAGAGCCCATCATTGTGTATTGTGGTGGCACAATTGAACCATATAGAAAATTCATATTTTTAGATGGAAATTATTTGGTTCTACCCTAAACCAATTATGATGGGGAGAATTTATCATAACTTGGCTAGATGCACACAAGTGATGATGTATATTAAATAATACATCTCATACCAAATTTCCATTTGAGACTTTTTTTCTCATAACCAATGGTTTAACTATAATTGGAGGCATACACTACTAAACCAACTTGGATTTAAACCAGCACTACAAGATAAATCATCATAATTTTATAATCTCGAACTACACTCTAACCATTTGAGCAATCAACCTTGAAAAATCCAAATTGCAAGTTGAAAACAAACACACATGTGACCATACAATGGATGCATCTATTACAATCATATAATATTAAACGATCCACATGGCAGGTGCTTGGAACCATATATGTATCACCTTTTATACGTTCCAAAAATCAGGGAATATAATCCCAACTCTGTCACAACCCAAAACTAACCCTGTCGTGATGGCGCCCATCGTGGTACTAGGCAAGCCGACACATTTTCAAAATACATCGATATTTCATTTAAAAGATAAGTCAAAACTTTTCATAACAGAATCTTCATAAAAGAGTTCAACTGAAAAACTCAAAATAAAATGCCGAAAAGATAGCCCGACATCGGAAGGTCACTAAGTCATGAGCATCTAAACTAGACTAGAATCAAAGTTTACAATGTTCCACCAATACCAAAAACTAGAAAGAAAAGATAACAACAGAGGAGAGTCAAGGGCTGCAGATGCAGCTACCTTGTATGTCTCCGACAACCAAGAGCGCACGGACTCAACGATCTCTGCAAAAATCTCACTTGCATCTGCACACAAGGTGCAGGGAGTAACGTGAGTACTTCCAACTCAGTAAGTAACATAATTAAATAAGGAACTGAGAAAATAAAGCCGAGCTACACAAAATACCGTTCTTTTCAGTAATTTCAGTAAGGAAATTAGGCATGCTTTGAAACAGGTGTTTTAAGATCAAGACACTTCGAGCTCAAATGAAACATTATAATTCCTCTAAGAATTATCACAACAGCAACAAAGTGCAACAATCAATAAAATAAAGTATAGCCTCATAGTGCTACTGTCACTCCTCTATCTCGACAGTTGAATCGCTCAGATCTCAGCCTCAATACTCACAATCAAGGTAAATGCGCTTACTAGGGGTGTTCAGACACCGGAGATTCTCCTACAATCCAAGCGCTATATTGTTGCGGGCTGCAACCCGACCCAATATTGTTGCAGCGTGTAGCCTGATCCGATAAAAATAGCCTGAAGGCTTGTTGCGGCGTGCAAACCGATCCGATATTATTGCGGCGCGTAGTCCGATCCAACATATCTCACACATCTCTCAACCCGGCACTCAGGCCCTATATCAGTCACTAGCCTCTTCAGCCTCATAAATATCGCAATAACAGCCCAAACAGATGATATAACAAGTAATAATCAAATCATGAGAGATAGAGAGCTGGGGTGAAATGTATAAGAAAATAGTGACCGAATACAAGATAGCAACTAGCAGTCAATTCAACAAATTCACAACCACTGCGGGTCCCAATAGTTTTATCATAAATCCTAAGCATGGTTTCTAACATGTAAGACAGTCAATAACTCGAATACCCGAATGAACAGGAAATAACAATGGGATATTTGACTTTACAGTCTACCGGGACGGACTAAGTCTCAATCCCACACGGTGCACGCTCACACGCCCGTCACCTAGCATGTGCATCACCTCTAAATATCAACATCATATGAATCTCTCGGGGTTTCATAACCTCAAGACCAGATTTAAGACCGTTACTTATCTTAATCCGAACAAATCTTTCACGACCCAAAATCTACTAGTCGTGATGGCACCTAACCCAACCCGCTAGGTAAGCCAACTAATTATTATACAATTTCAATAACAATTTTATAAGGAATTAAGTAAATAAATATCTGAATATTATACATTTTCCAAGGACTGGTAGTACAAATCATGAGCTTCTACGAATTGAGTTTACAAGCGAAAATCAAATACAGACATAGACTGTTTGAAAAGTACTTAAAAAGAGTTTTAGAATCTAAGGCTACCCCGAACAAAGGAGGCAGCTACAATAGGGACGCAGGTACATCTTCAAGTCCCGCAACCATCGAACGCAACAGCAATAACAATCAACATCTGCACGCAATGTGCAGAAGTGTAGTATCAGTACAATCGACCCCATGTACTGAGTAAGTAACAGACCCAACCTTAGGTTGAAAGCAGTGACGAGTTAACACAGAGTCGGGTCCAATACCCATATTCCACATCATAACAGCATAAATGCAAGTATAATAGACACATCTCATTAGTAAAAATACTCAACTCGTTCACAGTTCCAGAAAATGGTCATGCTTTTCAATTATCTCAGTGAAAGAAAATCCCAGATCCCTTATCGAAAAGGCCAAAAATACGAGTAGATTTGAAATTTGTTATTTTCCAAATATCCTTTCCACAATAATAAAATGTTTCATTTTCTTTCCAAATAACAAGTACAAAATACCTCTCTATGTCCACATATCAATGTGTATAATAAGTCATGAATGACGTGATACTATATTGCATGATGAAAATGCATCTCTAGGCCTGAATATCATGTGTGCATGTAAATGCCATATATCTCATAGATGAGTCATGTACTCACATTCTCAGAGTAATCAACCTCACTGCCTGTCACCCTCTCTCACTAAGCTCAATACTTAGCATACTAAATCATTCAACACTATATAATAACTGTTGCTGCGTGTAGCCTGCTCCTTATATATATATAGTCGATCCCGCTCATTGTGGGTGTGCAGACTCCGGAGGGGCTCCTTCAGCCCAAATGCTATATTGTTGCGGCGTGTAGCCCGACCCAATAATACTGCGGTGTGCATCCCGATCCAATACTATTGCGGCGTGCAGCCCAATCCATATATTGTTGCGGAGTGCAGCCCGATCCATATATTGTTGCGGCGTGCAGCCCGATCTAATAACATTGCCCGATCAGACATTTCTACGGCGTGCAGTCTGATCCAACATTTCTACGGGGTGCAGTCCGATCCAACATGTCTCACACAGCTCTCAACCCTGCATCAGACCCTATATTAGCACTAGCCTCTCCAGCCTCATAAATATCACAATAACATCCCAAACACGGAATATAATAAGTATTAATCAAATCGGAAGAGAGAGCTGAGATATAATGCATAATCAAACAGTGACTAAGTGCAAGATATCAATTAGAAGTCAGTTTGACAAATTCACGACCATTGCGGGTCCCAACGGTATTATCAGATAGCCTAAGCAGGGTTTCTAACATGTACGACAGTCAACAACTCAAAAACCAGATGAACATATAACAACAGTGGGCTAATCGACTTTACAGTCTCCTAGGATGGACCAAGTCTCCATCTCACACGGTGCACGGTCACACGCCTGTCACCTAGCATGCACATCACCTCTATATATCCACATCATACGAACTTATCGGGGTTTCGTACCCTCAGTACTAAGTTTAGAAGAGTTACTTACCTCCAACAAGAAAATTCCAATACCGAGCAAGGCCAGCGATACTCCAAAAGTTCAATCCCGCTCTTTCCGACTTTCGAACGGCTCGAAACTAACCAAAAACAACTTAAATACATCAAACAATGCTAAAGGAACCAATCCCAATAAAAAAAAGTCAAAACTTGATTCAAAACTCGAAAATGGCCCAAAATCCCAACCTGGGCCCGCATCTAGGAACCCGACAAAACTCACAAAATGCGATAAAACATTCAACTACGAGTGCAAAAATTCTAGTTTCACTTAAATCCGACTCCAAATCGGTGTTCAAAACTCAAAAATTCATATTATGAAACTTTTAGACCAAAACCCCCAATTTCCTATTTGAATTCATCAATCACTTGCTAAAAACGAATATAGATGCGTGATATATGATAAAAAATGAGTAGAGAACTCTTACCCAAAGTTGTGTGGAAAATCTTCTCTCCAAAGTCGCCCTATCCGAGCTCCAAAGTCAAAAAATGAAGATAGAAACCAAAGACCTCGATTTATAGGTTCAGCCTAGTGATTTCCGCATTTGCGGGCAATTCGTCGCACCTGTGACCACCGTTTTTGTGGAAAAACATCGCATCTGCGAAAAAGGACCTTTCCCAGCAGCCCCCGCACCTGATGTATCAAACTTCGCATATGCGAAGACTCTCGAACATGCGGTTACGCTTGACGCACCTACGCATCCGCACATGCGCCCTTTTTTCGCTTTTGCGTGCCTCCTCATCCTCGCATCTGCGTTGCTTGGCTTGCATATGGTTTCTAACATGTAAGACAATTAAAGACTCGAATACAAGAATGAACAGGTAATAACAATGGACTATTTGACTTTACAGTCTACCAGGACGGACCAAGTCTCTATCCCACACGGTGCATGCTCACACGCCCGTCACCTAGCATGTGCGTCACCTCTAAATATCAACATCATATGAACCTCTCAGGATTTCATACCGTCAAGACCATATTTAAAAACGTAACTTACTGTAATCGGAACAAATCCCTACTCTGCAATGCTCTTGCCTCTCGATTCGGCATCCAAATGCTCCGAATCTAGTCACAACCAGCACAATACCATTGATATATGCTAAAGGAATCAATTCCACAAGAAAAACTACTAATTAGACTCAAAACCCCAAAATTGGCTCAAAGCCGACCCCCGGGCCCACGCCTCGAAATCCGTCAAAAGTTACAAACTTGAAAGACCATTCACTAACGAGTCTACATATAAAAGTTTTATCAAAATCCGACATCATTTGGTCCCCTCAAATCCTCAAATTACACTCTACAAAATCCCAAACCCTAACCCCCTATTTTCACTCCTAAATCCCACTAGTTATATGAGAAAACAACGAAAAACACCATATCTAGGAGTATTAGAGCTCAAGCAACTTTCCTGAGTGAAAAACCCTTGAATCCCCTTCAAAAATCACCCCAAAAGGTCCAAGGTCCGACTTGAAAATGGTGGAAATGAGCAAAAATTCGCGAAGTCTTTTATTTATAGTTTCTGCCCAGACTTTTCGCATCTTCGGCTCAAGATACGCACCTGCGGTGCCGCTTTTTTGCAAAAATCTCCGCATCTACGAAAAATCACTTAAATCCCCATCTCCGCACCTGGGCTCGCTATCGGCTTCAACGACCCCGCAGGTGCGGAAAAGACCTCGTACTTGCGGCCACTGCCAGACCTTCTCTCTTCCGCTTCTGCGGTTCGCACATGCGCACACCCACTCGCACCTGTGGTTGCCCAATCCAACACACTTCGAACATGCATCAATCCCACTGCACCTACTGTGTCGCACCTGCGGCAATACCCTCACAGGTGCGATTACACCAACAACATGCCAACTTCAGAAATTCTCCAAACTTTAAACTTGATCCGTTAACCATCCGAAACACACCCGAGGCCCTTGGGACCTCAACCAAATATACCAACAAGTCATATAACCTCATACAAACTTAGTCGAACCTTCGAATCACTCAAAACAACATCAAAACACCAAATAACCCTTGGATTCAAGCCTAAGAACTTCTAAACTTCCAAATTTCGCAAACAACGCCGAAACCTACCAAACCACGTTGAATTACCTCAAATTTTACACACACGTCACAATTGACACCACGAACCTACTCCAACTTCCTGACACCACAATTGACACCACGAACCTATATCGTTTACACATAAGTCAACATCCGATTGACTTTTCCAACATAAGCTTCTAAATAAGAGACTAAGTGCCTCAATTCACTCTGAAACCACTCCGGACCCGAACCAACTAACCCGATATATCATAATATAGTTGAAAAAATACAAAAGGAAACAAAAATGGGGAAATGACCGGCAGGGTCTCTACATCCTCCCCCTCTTAAGAAATGTTCGTCCCTCGAACGAGTCTAGAAACATTCTTTGGAGTCTCAAATAGGTGTGGATATCTTCTCCACATATCCCGCTCGCTCTCCCAGGTTGCCTCCTCCATAGGATAACCTCTCCACTGCACCTTCACTGAAGCTATGTCCTTTGACCTCAACTTTCGAACTTGCCGATCCAAAATGGCCACCGCCTCCACATCATAAGTCACATCACCCTTCAACTGAAATGCGATGAAGTTCAAAACATGGGACAGATCGCTAACATACTTCCGGAGCATGGAAACATGAAATACCGGATGCACACTCGACAAACTGGGTGGCAAGGCAAGATTATAAGCCATCTCCCCTATCCTCTGAAGCACCTCAAAAGGCCCAATGAACCGGGGGCTCAACTTGCCCCTCTTCCCAAATCTCAGAACACCCTTCATGTGTGATACCTTTAGCAAAACCTTCTCCCCAAATATAAAATACACATCACAGACCTTCCTGTCCACATAGCTCTTCTGCCTAGACTGCGCCGTGCGAAGCTGCTCCTGAATCAATATCACCTTATCTAATGCATCCTGGACCAAGACTGTACCCAAGATCCTAGCCTCACCCAGCTCAAACCATCCTACCGGAGATCTACACCTCCCCACATATAAAGCCTCGTACAGAGCCATCTGAATACTCGACTAATAAATGTTGTTATATGCAAACTCCGCGAGCAGCAAAAACTGGTTCCATGAACCCCCAAAGTCAATGACACAGGTGCGCAACATGTCGTCTAATAGCTGAATAATGCGATCGGATTGTCCGTCCGTCTGAGGTTGAAAAGTTGTGCTCAACTCAACTTGAGTACCCAACTCTCGATGAACGACCCTCCAAAACTACGATGTAAACTGAGTACCTCTATGTGAAATGATGGAAACTAGGACACCATGCATGCGAACAACCTCTCGGATATAAATCTCAGCCAACCTCTCTGAAGTGTAAGTAGTACCAACTGGAATGAAGTGCGTGGACTTGGTCAGCCGATCCACAATAACCCAAATAGCATTGAACTTCCTCGAAGTCAGTGGGAGCCCACTTACAAAGTCCATAGTGATCTGCTCCCACTTCCACTTTGGGATCTCTAATCTCTGAAGCAAGCCACCCGGTCTCTAATGCTCATACTTAACCTGCTGACATCTGAGACACTGTGCCACAAGCCCAACTATATCCTTCTTTATCCACCTCCACCAATAGTGTTGTCTCTAATCCTGGTACATCTTCGCAGCACCCGAATGGATGGAATACCGCGAGATGTGGGCCTCCTCAAGAATCAACTCCCGAAGCCCATCTACATTAGGCACACATATCCGGCCCTGCATCCTCAAACCCACCGTCATCACCAATAGTCACATCCCTAGCATCACCTCGTCGAACCCTATCCTGAAGAATGAGCAGGTGGGGGTCATCATACAGACGCTCCCTTATACGGTCATAAAGAGAAGACCTGGAGACCACACAAGTCAATACCCGACTCGGCTCCGAAATATCCAGTCTAACAAGATGGCCAGCTAAGGCCTGAACATCCAATGCCAAAGGTCTATATGGCTGGGAGATATGCTAAACTCCCCAAACTCTCCGCCCGGCGACTCAGAGCATCGACCACCAAATTGGCCTTCCCCGGATGGTACAAAATAGTGATATAATAGTCCTTAAAAAGCTCCAACCATCTCCATTAATGCAAATTAAGATCCTTCTGCTTAAACAAATGCTGCAAACTCCGATGATCAGTATGTATCTCACAATGAACCCCATACAATTAATAACGCTAAATCTTCAAGGCGTGAACAGTGGCTACTAACTCAAGATCATGGACCTGACAATTCTTCTCATGGGTGTTCAAATGGCACGAGGCATAGGAAAACACCCTACCCTCCTAAATCAGAATACATCCAATACCTATCCTCGAGGCATCACAATACACGTTGTAAGAACTTGAAGTTGATGGCAGAATTGACATCGGAATTGTGGTCGAGGCATTCTTGAGCTTCTGAAAGCTTTCCTCACACTCGTTCGAGAACCTGAAAGGAGCACCCTTTTGGGTAAATTTGGTCAAGGGTGATGCAATACATGAAAATCCCTCCACAAAGCGACGTTAATAGCCCTCCAAACCAAGAAAACTCCTAATCTCCGTGGTTGAGGATGGTCTAAGCCAACTCTGCACCGCCTCTATCTTCTTCGGATCCACCTGAATACCTTCACTAAACACACGTGCCCCAACAATGCTACTGAACCGAGCCAAAACCAGACTTGGAGAACTTTGCATAAAACTTCTCCTCTCTCAATCTCTGTAATAAAATCCTCAAATCCTGAGCATGCTCCTCCTGGCTACGAGAGTACACTAGGATTTCATCAATGAATACAATAACGAATGAGTCCAAATAGGGTTGGGATACACTGTTCATCATATGCATGAATGTTGCTGGGGCATTAGTCAGCCCAAAAGACATCACCAAGAACTCATAATGGCCATTACGAGTCCTAAAAGCTGTCTTGAGAATATCTCAATCCCAAATCTTCAGCTGGTGGTGATAACCGGACCTCAAATCAATCTTGGAAAACACCCTCGCTCCCTGAAGATGGTCAAATAAATCATCAATACGAGGCAAAGGATACTTGTTCTTGACTGTGACCTTGTTCAACTGCATGTAATTAGTGCACATTCTCATGGAACCATCCTTCTTCTTCACAAATACAGCCGGTGCACCCCAAGGTGAAACAATAAGCCTAATAAACCAATTATCAAGGAGTTTCTTCAGCTGTTCTTTCAACTCCTTTAACTCTGTCAGTGCCATACGATACGGTAGAATAGAAATAGGATGAGTGACCGGTACCAAATCAATACCTAAGTTAATATCCCTGTCAGGTGGCATGCCCGGCAGGTCTGCAGGAAACACATCCGGAAAATCTCGTACCACCGGAACAGAATCAATGGTAGGAGTCTCTGCACTAACATCCCTCTCAAAAGCCAAATAGGATAGACAACCCATCTCAACCATGCACTGAGCCTTCAAATATGAAATCACCCTACTAGGTACATAGTCTATAAAACCGCTCCACTCAACCGTAGGGAATCCCGGCATCGCTAATGTCACGATGTTAGCATGACAATCTAGAACAACATGGCATGGGGATAAACAACCCGTACCCAGTAGCATATCGAAATCAACCATACTGAGCAACAAAACGTCCACTCGGATCTCCGTACCCCTAATAGTCACCACACATGACCGATACACACGGTCCACAATAATAGTATCGCACACAAGAGTGGATACATGAATAGATGAAACTAAAGACTCACGGGGCATATCTAGAAAATGAGCGAAATATGAGGAAACATATGAATAAGTGGAACTAGGGTCAAATAATACAAAGGAATTTCTGTGACAAACCGAGACAATACCTGTAATCACAGCATCTGAAGCAATAGCATCTGGTCTGTCAGGGAGGGCATAAAAACGGGCCTGGCCACCCCGTGATCTGCCTCCCCCTCTCAAGTGACCCCTAGTTGACTGTGCTCCACCCCTAACTGACTGGGCGGGTGGTGAAGGAACTGATGCTGATGACATAGACTGGTTTCTCTAGGGAGCAGGACCTCCCACTAGACGGGGACACTCTCTCCTCATGTGACCAAACTCTCCACAATCATAGCAACACCCCGGTGCTAGTGTTGGGGATTTAAGGGGGCACCGAGCACCAGGATAACTGGCAGAAGGACCCGGTATAGACAAACCCTGACCCGATAGAGCACGAGAAGAAATGTGCGCTGGAAGGGAACAAAGAGATGAACGACCCTGTTGATAACTGTGAGAACCATGGACAGATGATGCACCACGGTGAACTGGACGAGTTATTTGAGCATGCCTGAATGGACGACCTCTACTATGCTGAACTGACCCCCAGAAGGAGTACCACTAAATCCACCCTATCCACGAGGCCTCTTGGCCTACCTCTAAACCCTCTATTGACCGCGAACCATCTCAATCTGCCGAGCAATGTTGACAACCCCATCAAAAGTAGCACCAGACACTCTCTCCTTGGTCATTAAGAAATCAAAGCTCAAAAGTGAGGCCATCTATCAACCTCATGATCCTCTCTCTGTCTATGGGAACCAACCAGATAGCATGACTGGCAACTCTGAGAATCGCAGCTCATACTGTGTCACAGACATATCACCTTGATTAAGCTTCTCAAACTGCCTGCACAGCTCGTCTCTGCGAGACCGAGTCACAAACTTCTCCAAAAAGACAACGGAGAACTGCTGCCAAGTAAGGGGTATTGCACCGACCGGCCTACGCCTCTCATAAGCCTCCCACCAACTGAATGCATCCCCATAAAACTGGAAAGTAGTGAATGAGACCCCTCTGGTCTCTAGAATGCCTGCTGTACGGAGAATCCTCTAACATTTATCCAAGGAACCATGTGCATCCTCACCCTCTACACCACTAAAAGAAAGAGGCTGGATTCTACCAAACCTCTCCAATCTACGCTGCTCATCCTCATAACAGGAACCACAAAATCCTGAGCAGCTACAATCGGTTGGGCTGGTGGTGCCCCCGGCAGCTGCAGCCCTTAAAAAACCTTCTCAGGTGTACAAGAAGCGGGAGTCTGAGTGCCACCCCGGCCTGAGAAGTGGCTGCGGCTGTAGAAATAGAGACCGCCTGAGCAAGGCCAGTACACACTAACAGAATTTGAGCTAAGGCCTTCTCAAGGCCAGGAATCACAAAAAACATTGGTGGTGCCTGCGCTGGTCCTGCTGGATCATCTACCACGGGGACCTGCTCCTGATCTGGAGCAACTGGGGGGTCTGCAGTTACTGCCTCAGCAACTACGCGGGCTGAACCTCTACCCCTATCACGGCCTCGACCGTTGCCTCGGCCTCTCGCGAGCCTGGCTGGTGGGACTGGTGGATGGTCGCCCTGTCCGGTAGTGCGAGTCCGCACCATCTGTGAGAGAATTAAACAATAGAAGTTTAGTTACCAGAATGATTAGATTCGTGCGACAAGAATTCAAGAATGTGAGATTTTCCTAAGTTTCTGCAACCTCTCGAAGATAAGTATGGACGTCTCCGCACCGATCCGCAAGACTCTACTAAACCTGCTCATGACTCGTGAGACCTATGTAACCTAGGCTCCGATACCAACTTGTCACAACCCAAAACTAAGCCTTTCGTGATGGCGCCTATTGTGGTACTAGGCAAGCCGACACATTTTCAAAACACATCGATATTTCATTTAAAAGGTAAGTCTAAGCTTTTCATAACAGAATCTTCATAAAAGAGTTTAACTCAAAAACTCAAAATAAAATGCCGAAAAGATAGCCCGACATCGGGGTGTCACTAACTCATGAGCATCTAAACTAGACTAGAATCAGAGTTTACAGTGTTCCACCAATATTAAAAAACAGAAAGAAAAGATAACAATAGAGGAGAGTCAAGGGCTTCGGACGCCGGCAACTACCTTGTATGTCTTCGACAACCAAGAGCGCACGGACTCAACGATCTCTGCGAACGGTCTCATATGGATCTGCACACATGGTGCAGAAAAGTAATGTGAGTACTTCCAACTCAGTAAATAACATGATTAAATAAGGAACTGAGAAAACAAAGCCGAGCTACACAAAATACAGTTCTTTTCAGTAATTTCAGTAAGGAAATTAGGCATGCTTTCAAACTTGTGTTTTAAGATCAAGACATTTCGAGCTCAAGTGAAATAGTATAAGTCCTCCAAAAATTATCACAACAGTAACGACTAGCAACAAAGTTTAACAATAAATAAAAGCAAGTATAGCCTCATAGGGCTATTGTCACTCCTCTATTTCGACAGATGAGTCGCTCGAATCTCATCCTCAATACTCATAATCAAGATACCTTCTCTCACTAGGGGTGTTCAGACGCCGGAGGGGCTCCTACAGCCCAAGTGCTATATGGCTGCGACGTGCAGCCCGACCCAATATTGTTGCGGCGTGCAGTACGATCCAAGTATTGCTGCGGTGTGCAGCCCGATCCGATAAAAATGGCCTGAAGCTTGTTGCGGTGTGCAAACCGATCCGATATTACTGTGGCGTGCAATCCGATACAACATATCTCACACAGCTCTCAACCTGACACTCAGTCCCTATATCAGTCACTAGCCTCTCCAGCCCCACAAAAATCATAATAACAGCCCAAACAGATGATATAACAAGTAATAATAATATCATGAGAGAGAGAGAGCTGGGGTAAAATGCATAAGCAAACAGTGACTGAATACAAGATAGCAACTAGCAGTCAATTCAGCAAATTCACGACCACTGCGGGTCCTAACAGTTTTATCATAAAGCCTAAGCATGGTTTTTAACATGTAAGAAAGTGAATAACTGGAATACAAGAATGAACAGGTAATAACAATGGGATATTTGACTTTACAGTCTACCGGGACAGACTAAGTCTCAATCCCACACGGTGCACGCTCACATGCCTGTTACCTAGCATATGCATCACCTCTAAATATCAACATCATATGAATCTCTCGGGGTTTCATAGCCTTAAGACCAGATTTAAGACCGTTAGTTACCATAATCCTAACAAATCTTTCACGACCCAAAATCCACTAGTCGTGATGGCACCTAACCCTAACCGCTAGGTAAGACAACTAATGATTATCCAATTTCAATAACTATTTAATAAGAAATTAAGTAAAGAAATATCTGAATCTTGTACATTTTCCAAGGACTGGTAGTACAAATCATGAGCTTCTACGAATAGAGTTTACAAGCGGATATGAAATAAATACATAGTTTGTTTGAAAAGTAATAAATAGAGTTTTATAATCTAAAGCTACCTCGAACAAAGGAGGAAGCTACAAAAGGGATGCAAGTACATCTTCAAGTCCCGCAACCATCGAACACAACAGCAACAACAATCAACATCTGCACGCAATGTGCAGAAGTGTAGTATCAGTACAACCGGCCCCATGTACTGAGTAAGTAACAGACCTAACCTTAGGTTGAAAGCAGTGACAAGCTAACACAGGGTCGGGTCTAATACCCGTATTCCACAACATTTCATAACATCATAAATGCAAGCATAAGAGAGACATCTCATTAGTAAAAATACTCAGCTCGTTCACAATTCCAGAAAATGGTCATTCTTTTGAATTATCTCAGTGAAAGAAAATCCCAGATCAATTACCGAAAATGCCAAAAATACGAGTAGGTTTGAAAACTTTAATTTTCCAAATATCCTTTCCACAATAAATAAAATGTTCCATTCTATTTGCAAATAACAAATACAAAATACCTCTCTATGTCCACATATCAATGTGTATAATAAGTCATGAATGGCGTTATACTATATAGCATGAGGAAAATGCATCTTTATGCATGTATATCATGTGTGCATGTACATGCCATATATCTCAGAGATGAATTATGTACTCACACACTTAGAGTACTCAATCTCACTGCCTCTCACCCTCTCTCACTAAGCTCAATACTCAGCATAATAAATCACTCAACACTGTATAATAATTACTGCGGCGCACCACATATATATAGAGTCGACTGCTCTCACTGTGGGTGTGCAGACTCCGGAGGGGCTCCTTCAGCCCAAGCGCTATATTTCTACGACGTGCAGCCCGACCCAATACTACTGTGGCATGCAGCCTGGCCCAATACTGCTGCGGCGTGTAGCCTGTACATATATTATTGCGGCGTGCAACCCGATCCATATATTACTGCGGCCTGCAGTCTGATCCAACATATCTCACACAACTCTCAACCCGGCACTCAACACCTATATCAGTCACTAGCCTCTCTAATATCACAAATTTCACAATAACAACCTAAATAGGTAATATAACAAGTATTAATCAAATCGGGAGAGAGAGCTGGGATATATGCATAAGCAAAGAGTGACTAAGTGCAAGAAAATAATTAGCAATCAATTTGACAAATTCACGGCGGGTCCCAACGGTATTATCACATAGCCTAAGCAGGGTTTCTAACATGTACGACAGTCAACAACTCAAAAACAAGATGAACAGATAACAACAATGGGCTAATTGACTTTACAGTCTCCCGGGATGAACCAAGTCTCAATCTCACACGATGCTTGCTCACACGCCTGTCACCTAACATGCACGTGATATTTAAATATCCACATCTTACGAACTTCTCGGGGTTTCATAACATCAACACTAAGTTTAGAAGAGTTACTTACCTCTAACTAGCAAATTTCAATACCGAGCAAGCCCAACGATGCTCAAAAAGTTCCATCTTGCACTTTCCGACCATCGAATGGCTCGAAACTAACCAAAAACAACTCAAATACATCAAACAATGCTAAAGGAACCAATCCCAATCAAAAAGGGTCAAATCTTGAATCAAACCCCGAAATTGAGGCAAAAGCCCAACTCGAGCCTGCATCTCAGAACCCGACAAAACTCACAGAATCCGATAACCCCTTCAACTACGTGTCAAACGATACTAGTTTCACTCAAATTCGACTCCAAATCAGTGTTCAAAACTCAAAATTCATATTATGAAACTTTTAGGACAAAACCCCCAATTCCCTCTTTAAATTCTGCAATCACTTGCTAAAAATGAAGATAGTTTCGCGATATAAGACCAGAAATAAGTAGAAAACACTTACCCAGAGTTGTGTGGAAAATCTCCTCTCCAAAGTCGCCCAATCTGAGCTCCAAAGTCCATAAATGAAGATAGAAAGCAAAGACCTCAATTTATAGGTTCCGCCCAGCGATTTCCGCATTTGCAGAAAATTTATCGCACCTTCGACCACCACTTTTGCAGAAAAACATCGCATCTACGAAAAATGGCCTTGCCTAGCAACCCCTAAACCTGCAGTATCAAACTCCGCATCTGCGAAGAATCTGACACCTGCGCTTACACTCAATGCACCTGCGCCCTTTTTTCTGCTTCTGCAGGCCTCCTCATCTAGATCTCATCTGGCATCTGCGACGCCTGGCTTGCATCTGCAGCCATCACACCTCACTATCAATCACAGGTGCGGAACACCAGAACTAGCACCTCCTCAGCAATAACAACATGAAGAAAATGATCCGAAATATATTCGAAACACGATCGAGCCCTTCCGGACCGCGTCCAATCATACCCACAAGTCACATAACATACCACGTACCTACTCAAGGATTCAAAATACACATAAAACATCAAAACAACGAATCACACCCCAAATCAATATACATGAACTTTGAACTTTCAGATTTCCAAAACACGCGCCAAAACATATCAAATGATCCCGGAATGAACTCAAAATTTTCAAACACATCCAAGTGACATGACGAAGCTATTCAAATTCCCGGAACCACAATCCGAATCTGACATCTTCAAAGTCAACTTCCGGTCAAACTTATGAACTTTTCAAGCCTTCAAATTTTCAATTTTCGCCAATTTGTGTCGAAACCTTCTAGAAACATCCAAATGCAAATCTGGGCATACGCCCGAGTCCAAATCACCATCTGGGCATAGCAAAACCATCAAAACTCTGTTCCGGGGTCAAATTCTCGTAAAGCCAAACTTGGTCAACTCTTTCAACTTAAAGCTCTAACAACGAACTCATTCTTCCAAACTGATTTCGAATAAACTGAAACCCAAAACCAATGATTCACATAATTCATAATACATCATACGGAGCTACTCATGCCCTCAAACTACAGAGAAAAGTGAAAATGCTCAAATTGACCGGCCGGGTCGTTACATTCTTCCCCACTTAAACATACATTCGTCCTCGAACGTGCCAGGAGTTTCTCTCAAAACAATAAAACCACCTCATAAACATACCATGCACAAACCCGGGAGTGATCCACCTCACCCTATCCCATATAGGTGTGATAACACAACATAACTGAAATTTCCTAATTAAACTTAGCCCATAAGGATTATAATCCAATTTCTATGTCTGATATTTCTATAAGATCAGAATCTTGCATCAACATACTGTATAAGTCCAAACAAATTGTATCCAACCATGGCCATAAATCAAGATAAAATCACATGATATACCACATGACTCAATGTTTACCTTGAAAATGGTAATTATAGTTATATTTTATTTTGTGGTTCTAAAAATACGTGATCTATTTTAATACCAGTTGTTTAGAAAATAGATGCCAAGTGAGAAGTAAGAAAATGAGGTAAGAGCAAAGGATGCTGAGGTTGTGCAAATCGAGCAGTTGAGAGACGGGGTCTCGAGCTTGGTCGAAGTAGGACTCGAGGTCGATCTCCAGAGCTTGACAAGGGGCGGTCGAAGATGGTACAATAGTATTAAAGGCATCGAAGATGGCCTCTTTAAGGTCAAAAACGAGTTATAAATGGAGAACAACTAATAACACAATAAATGAAAAACAATAAATCAATGGAGAAATTCTAAATAATGTTTTGAGTTTAAAGAGCATAGAATGTTCTTGTTCTTGTATTGAATATCATACTCTTACAAAATGACAAGGGTCCCCGTTATATAAGAGGTGGAATCCCATCATAGTACATGTATAATTATTACAAAGAGAGATGGCTGGTACAACCATTTAATGCCATGGTACGGGCTTGTACTATCTTATGGACTTGGTCATCTTTAACCACGTGCCTTTTGGGAGTTTTCCGCTTTATTATGATGGTCTTCGATTTACACCACCTCGAGGTCGAGAATCCTAGACATGCCTCCTCGATACATAAGAAATGGTCTTGAATTAATGCCTCTTCGATATCCCTATTATGACGTCAGTCTCATCAGAGCATTAAATGATGTGACATAAAAGGCTGTGCAGAGGTCCCTATCAGCACAATTCTCGAGAAGCCCACGAACCGCTATTGGTCCGACCTTTCCGCTTCAACATGCCCAAATGGCCATCTATAAATACTTCAATCGTTTTCCCTTTCATAATTTTACAACATCTTTCAATCTTCAGAATTTTATCAAGTGTTTTTTCTACTTTCATACTCTTTCTGCATTTGCTACTTCATCTTCTTTCTTCAAAACTCAGTTATAACCATGGTTAAAACTTCCAAAACGGTACCTCAAAAAGAGGGAGCCCCTTCTTCATCACGCCTGTCTAAGGGCAAACAAAAAACTCCTCCTACCATCGAGCAGTACATCCCTGGTCCCTTCGACACCGTCTCTGATTTTACAATTGAAAAACCCCCTTCTACACCGGGCCGATGTGAGCCCATGTCTCGATATATAAGCGTACTGGCCCATATATAGAGGGTAAAACTAGACTACCGTTGGGGGGAGGCGGCCCGAGTAGAAATCCCCACAGCTGAAGAAAGCATAGTCACACATAAGGCTGGCTTTCTCATCGTATATACATACCCTTTCACTTGGAGGATTGTATATATGATTCGACACATTTCCAACATGGTCGAGGGAATGACTTTCAACCTTGACCACTTGATCAGATTGTACATCCCTCGTCTCTTTCGAGGGGCCCTGATTAAGCTGCACCTTTGATCTGCCAAGGCATTTTTTGCCTGTATCGACGAGAAAATATGAGGAGAGATTGCGGGTGGGGAGAAAATGTGATGGCGTAGATACCTTCCCGAGAAGACAATATTATTTCTTACATAGAAGGATTATTGAACGTGTATATGTACCCATTTACATTGGGTCCCCTCGACCTCCTTGTGCGTGAATTTTGCAAAAGGTATCGAGTCACTCTGGCTCAAACTCATCCGTCCTTCTGGCGGATAGTGCTGATGATGTGGTACTTTACTAAAAAGGCTGAGATCGAGTTTACTCTTAGCCACCTTATCAGATTATATGATCCTCAGCATTGACGAGGCTTGATTGTGTTACGACGCTGATCCACCAAGTTTTTTATTTCCAGTGATGATGAGGACCGAAACTGAGGATGGATGAGTCGGTTTGTCCGAGTGAGGACCGTCGACATCATTCCTGCAGAGTTCCTGTTGTTCCCCGAAAAATACAACTTCCAATGTAAGTACTACGTCGTACCTTAGTGCCCTTTAATTTTGTTGATTTATAAGAATGTTTCTTTTTCTCTTTCTCGGCGGTCTCATGGATGCCGGAAGAGATCCCCGATCTTGCGGACTGGACTCGGAGCCTGGCAGCTTTGTCGTCCTATGATGAATGCAAGTGGAGAGATCTGTCAAAGGGCAGATGGGAAGCAAAGCACCACGGTATGAGCCATGTGATTGCCTTTTAAGGAATGCTTCCTTTTATGCATATTAACTCCGCTACCGCAGGTGTTGGTGGATACTCAGAGATGAGACCGTGACCCTTAGAGGAAAGGGAAGGGTCGTCGGCTTCAGAGCCGAGGGACGATAATAAGGGGAAAAGGTCCTCGATGTATGGACATTCTCAATTAGGCTGGCCCTGCCCGGAGACACAAAGGAGATGTCATCGCTGAAAAGGACTTTATATCCATTGGTTATTTCGTGGACATCAGCTCTCCTGGGAGGGTGGTTCTTCATATATGGCTCGAACCAGGGGCCCTCCCGAGGTTTTCGATGCTGCTGGTCCTGGGATCTATAACCTCGAGGGAGATGTTCCACGAGAGGGAAGGAGCAAAAGTCTTTCACCATCGTCTGCTTCCTCCCTCGAAGGTACTTCGAGATACGCTCGGGGTCAGGGGCCGCCTAAATCAAGTGGGGTCTCGATCGATCATATCCCCATCGAGAGCGGTTCAACTGGGGTCGATAGGACCAGGACAGTAGACGCACACTCGACTTTTGAGGAGGCCCAGCGGCTGTGCTCCCTGGTGAGTTCGGGCTGACTTTGTTGACTTTTTAGCTATGTATTTTCATCCTTTGTACTGATGCTTATTTTCCATAGGCCTTTGACAAGCTCAAGTTCGAGCTGCTTCATTGTGAGACCAAGTTGCGGGAAGCTTTGGGCAAAGAAAAATCTCGCAGGCTTCTTTGCAATAAGAAGACGGTAGTTGATACATCTTCGATGGGAGATGCACTGAAGTCGAAACTACGAAGGAAATCTCGAGCATCAGGTAACCCCTATCCTGAAGGAGTACATGCTTCCTTTCCCATTTTTGGGAACTAATTTTTCGGTGCTTCAGCTGTAGAGAAAAATGAAAGCGCTGGAAGGCCTTTGGGGGAAAGTTGGGCAAGTGAATTCGGAATGCGATGCATAGAAGGTGTGGATAGGCGTTCATGTTGTGGCCCAAAGGAATGCCTTGGCCAATTCCTCTTTCCTCGAGGTACAACTTCGTAATTCTCTAGAAAGTAGCTCGATTTAGACGAGCAGGATTGCCAAGCTCGAGACTGATCTTTTAAATATGAAGGCCGGGGTCGTGGACGCCCGGGCTGAAGCTGAAGAAGTTAGAGCGAAGGCCGATAAGAAGGTGGTCGTTTGTTTGAAAGATGTTGCTGATGCTCGGGCCAAGCTGAGGGGAGCCTTTGATAGAGAAAGTAGGGGAAATGAGTATGCCCGATGCAGGTCTCGTAGAGAGACCCTCGAAGAGATTCATGCTAGGGGCTTTGACCTCACGGAAGAGATAAAGCAGGCTGAGGCGGATGAGATCGATAAGTTTTTCCTTTCCTCTTGCGTCGAAGCTGATATTTGGAGGTCGCCGTCGGAGCTGGTTCGAGGAGTCGTCGAAGGAGCTCGTCCGGAGAGCGGAATAAATTTTTCTTTCTTGTCCTTTGTCTAAAACTCCTGTGGGAGCATTGTAAATGTATATTTTTAATATATATATATGGGCTCTTTGGTATTTCTATTTTGCTTATCCATAATTAGCCCGATGATTTGGACTTCGAAATGAAACCCTTGGGGTTATAAATTGTCCGTGAGGCTCTTTTAGGATGTGGGCTCTTACGCATTGGGTCGGTACGACCCTTGATGTAGCTGGCGACTTGGCTCTTACGCATTTGGTCAGTACGATCTTTAATGTAGCTGGCGACCTAGGCTCTTATGTGTTTGGCCTTGAGGCGCTTTTAGTTAACCGTTTAGGGCTCAATCTTCGAGTGGGGTTTCCACTCGAGCTCATCGACCCTTAGGTTTTTAAATCGGTCGTCTTTAGGCTAGCACTTAGGTTCTTATGTGTTAGGTCGGTACGACCTTTAATGTAGCTGGCGACTTGGGCTCTTACGCGTTAGGTCGGTACGATATTTAATGTAGTTGGCGACTTGGGCTCTTACACGTTAGGTCGGTACGACCTTTAACCGGTTCTTTTTAAAGTTTTTTTGAAGTAATTGGAGGCTTGTGATTTCATGGTGACAGTCGGACGTCTCCAAGTCGCGTTAGTTTGGCCAGAGCCTTATGACGGTGGTCATTGTATTTGGACATAGCCTTTTAGTCCCCGAGTGAGATAGCCTCGGCATCTATATCAATAGTATGCCTTTTTAGGGGTCTTACAAGTTCAATATATAACTTTGACTTTGATAGCGGGATTATTCCTTTTTAAGGTCTTACAAGTTTGTACATGCCTTGATTGAGGTCTTATTGTTTTGATATTGCCTCATGGAGGGCTTATGAGCTTGAAGTTGCCAGCCCTGAGATCTTACGGTAGCTTGATGAGCCGACTGTCGAGGATAGTCCCTGAGTTGGAGTTGATATTTTCCTCATGGAGGGATAATGTTGTTGATATTGACTTATGGAGGAATTACATTGGTGATATTTCCTCATGGAGGGCTTACATCGGTGCCTCATGTGGGGCTTATGAGCTTGAAGTTTCCAGCCCTAAGGTCTTATGGCTTCGAGTTTTTGATGACTTGATGGGGTGACTGTCGAGGACAGTCCCCGAGTCGGGGTTATGCCATTTTTAAGATCTTACGATTTTGATGTTGCCGCCTTGAGGGCTAACGAGTTTGATCATGCCTCGTCGAGGTTTTATAGATGCGATATTGACTCATGAAGGCATTATAATGGTGCCCCATGGAGGGCTTATGAGCTCAAAGATGCCTGCCTTGAGGTCTTATGGCCTCGAGTTTTTGGTGTCAGTCCCTGAGTTTTTGGGAAATATCTGGCCCTGGGCTGTTTTTTGTGAAAGTAACAAACTTCTTTGACGCGCGAAGTGTTTTGATATAAAAGATTCTCCTCCGTTTACTTGGTACAAGTATACATTTTTTCATCATTGAGGGTGTAGCGACCCGACCAGTCGTTTTGAGCTCTAGAGCATCATTCAGCGGTTTGAAGTCATGAGCAGCTCCATTTCAGGTATTATGACTTGTAGGTGTGGTCAGAATTGAATTTCGAAAAGTTTAGAGATGATTTGGAAAGAAAATTGTCATTTCAGAAGCCTTAAGTTGGAAGAATCAACTAAGATTGGAATATTGAGTAAACGACCTCTGAATCAGGATTTAAAGGTTCCTGCAGGTTCGTATGATGATTTCGGACTTGGGCGTATGTCCAGATCGGGCTTTGGATAACACGGGAGCGTTTCGATGCATATTGTGGAAGTTAGCATTTTTGAAGAAATTTCCTAAGTTTGGCTTGAAGTGCATTTTAGTGATGTTGATGTTCCCTTGGGATTGGGAGTCTGGGAAAAGCTCTGTATGGTGATTCTGGAGTTGGGAACGTGATCGAAAGTGAATTTGAATGTCCGTAGGTCATTTTGAAATCACTTGGCTAAAGATAGAAATTTTAAGGTTTCTGAGAAATTCGATAGGAAGTTGAAATTTTGATATCAGGGTCGGAATGTGATTCCAGAAGTTGGAACAGGTCCGTAATGTCGAATATGAATTGTGTGCAAAATTTGAGGTCCATCGGACGTTATATGATAGGTTTCGGCATAGGATGTGGAAGTTTGGAATTTCTAAGTTCTTAAAGTTGGGATTTGGGTGCGATTCGTGGTTTCAATGTTGTTTGAAGTGATTTGAGGCCTCGAGCAAGTCCGCAGTATGTTTTGGAACAGGTTGGTATAATTAACGGGGTCCCGGGGGTCTCAGGTGGATTTCGGGTGGTTAACGGATCAAGTTGAGAGTTTGAAGAAGGCTGGAATTTGATGTCATCTGGTGTGACCACACCTGCGAGGATTTGGCCGCAGGTGCGAAGGATTGATGGTCCGACTGGGACGCAGGTGCGATGGTATTTCCGCACCTGCGAGTTCGCAGATGCAGGTTATGGGGCGCAGGTGCAAAATTGGGCACCTACGGAATCGCAGGTGCGAGTGTTGGATCACAGGTGCGAAAAATGGCCTGGGTAGAATGTTTTAAAATCGAGAATTTGTGGCCATTTCTTCATTTCTTCTTTGGTTTGGTCGATTTTTTAGGAGCTTCAAGAAAGTATTTCTTCATGCAATGTCAAGGTAAGTAATTTCTTCATGTTTTTACAGTTAAATATAAGTAATTCATTGAATTAGACATGGAAATTGGTAGGAAATTGGGAAATCTTGAAGAAAACCTAAAAATGGTAATTTGGATTTTTAGCCACAATTTTGAGCATGGAATGTAGAGTAAATTGTATATTTGAACTAGTGGAGCTATGGGTAGATTTTATCTTCTAGAAATTTCGGATTCCGGGCACGTGGGCCCGAGGGTATTTTGGTCAATTCACTAAGCGGGGTTGGGAAATTATATAATTTGGAATTTGTTGCACATATTAGGGTATATTTTTATTGGTTTTTCATTGTTTGGATAGTTTCGGAGCGTTGTGCAACGATTTGAATCATCGGAAGGGCTTGGAGACCGGATATGGAATTCGGAGCTAGGCGAGTCTCTTTTCTAACTTTGTAAGGGGGAATTGTCCCCTAGTGAACTAAATGAATACATGCTATTGATTGAAGGGGCTACGTACGCACGAGGTGACGGGAGTTCATGCGTAGCTACTATTATGCCATGTCTGGGTAGTCTAGGACCCACTAGCATGCTTTACTTGTTGTACTGATGACCTTGTCAATGATTTATCATGAGATACTTTCATTTAGTATTTAAACCTCCGAGAAGGATAGAGTTTACTTTTCTAAATCACCTAGAAGGAGAATTTATTCTTCCTTGAATAATTGTGTTACAGATAAACCTATCGAGTTCGGAACCCTGTCAAAATCAGCAAGTAAATCTCCAGAAAAGTTTTAACTATTATGCTCATGTTTAATAAAAGGAGAATTTTATCACTTCATTGAACAACTAATTTTCCCGATAAAAATGTGGTTTATTGGGGTGAATATGTGTAACATTGGGTGCCTGAGTCGCATGTATATTCGCGAGCAGGATGACCCTGTATTTATGAATATGCATATGACCACCTGAGTCGCACGTATGATTCGTGAGCAGGTTAGCCTATTATTATTATGTTAACTGCGTCGCATGATCGATTCGCGAGCAAGGCAGATAGATGCATCTATGGTTCGGGTCGTTCGACCCTCAGCAGTGCCCAGTTTATTATTGTTGGTCCGCACCGTTCGACCCTCGACATTGCTTGCGCATGATATTTACTGCGTATTTGCTGTGATTTTGCCTGATTAATAGCCTGAAATTTTAAGTTGTCAACTGAAATGACAGAGATTTAAGGTTATTAAAGATTTTTGGAAGAAGTTGTTCCTTCCGGTTGATTATTTGTTATTTGATCAAATCACCCATGTTGATTAATTGATATTAATATGATGAAGATTTAAAGTGCTAAATGTGGAAAAATTTGATATTATTTATTCATGATTTTAATAAATTGTCTATGAGAATCATGCTTAATATAACACTTTAATATACTAAATTGACCTCTAGCAAGTGTCTAATTCTACCTCTCATCACTACCTCTCTGAGGTTAGGCGGGCGACTCACCGAGTACACGTTGTTTTCGTACTCATGCTACACTTGCTGTGCATTTTTATTGCATAGGTACTTTCATAGCACTATGGCGGATTTGGAGACTTAGGCGAGCTGCATCATCCGGAGGTGATTTGCAACTGACAGAGTCTCCCTCATACTGTAGTAAATTATTTTAATTTCCTTGTCCACTTGTATTTCGGACCAGCTTTAAAGGAATTGTAAAATTCTTAGAAATTGCTCGTGTACTTGTGACACCGGGTTCTAGGATGTGTTGGGATATATTTGTTAAAATAGGACTATTTAAACCTTTGTATTTACTCAACAGATTCAATTTAATTATTATGTAATAAGTGAAGGTAATGGTTTTCATAAATATTAAAACCGGAAATTATTTAAATTAACTAATGATTGGCTTGCCTGACAATGATGTCCGGCGCCATCACGAGCTTATGGATTTTGGGTCGTGATAACATGGTATTAATTATTCTATGTGGACACGGTTCATTCGACCGTTTAGTCCTATACATTGTTCTCCTGTCGAGACCCTCTTTGGCATATTTTAGTTTCTTCAGAGAGGTGATCTTCGGGGGGATGCCCCTCAGTATTTGTGGTTGATCGAAGAGAAGCCTTGAATACTTGGTGAGTTCTCCTTAGGTAGCATATAGATGTTGCCTCGTTAAAAACCTCGTCGGTAAACCCCATTTGGGAGAAAATCCGACATGAGGGAAAAAGAGCGCAACACATGCTTTAAAACCTAAGGCCATCGAGCTGGAGGGTGTTTCGATTCCTTTCAATTGAACATTTGCACATAGGTTAGTGTAAAATGTTAAGGAAAAAGGGAGTGGGTTGTACCTTAACTGTGGTGGCGTTCATTCCTCGATATGCTTCAGCCACTCGTTCTGAGGACACCGCACGGTCCTTTATGCGTTCATCCGAGAATGTAGTTTTTGAATGCTACTCGGCTGTTTGCTTGTTCTTTGGCTCCTTCGATGTAGAAGGTCTCGGTGCCGGTGCCATATCGTGCACTATGAACATTTCTTTTGCTGTGTGCTGCTCTCCGTACACTGTTTTTATTCCATCCTTCGTAGGAAACTTCATCATCTGATGAAAGATTGGCGGCACCGCCCTCATACTGTGAATCCATGGCCTTCCATGCAATGCTTTGTATCTCATGTCACCTTCGATGACATGAAACTTGGTATTTTGAATTGTACCGACCATGCTGACTGGGAGGATAATTTCCCCTTTCGTTGTCTCGCTCGCCATATTGAATCTGTTTAGGACACGGGGGGAGGGCACGATCTGGTCGAGCAATCCGAGTTGCTCTACCACCCTTGACCTGATTATATTGGCCGAGCTACCCAGATCCACAAGCATACGTTTAACTTAAAATTTATTTAAAAGAAAATAAATTACCAGGGCGTGATTATGAGGTTGAGACAATGTCTCTATGTCCTATTCGCTGAATGAAAGAGTAACTTTGGGGCACGTAGCTCCGAGTTCATTTTTACTTTGTGATGTGTATTTTTGTTCACTTGAAAACGGGTCCCTGGGGGATATCGCTGAGGAACTCTCGAATGTGCCCTTTGCTAATCAGTCGTGCCACCTCTTCTCAAAGTTGTCTGCATTCCTCGGTCCTATGACTGTGGGTAACGTGATATTGGCATATTAAGTTAGGGTTCCTCTGAGAAGGATCTGATAGCACGAGTCTTGGCCACCTGGTGTCCCTGATTTTACTTATGGCCGATATGATGTCTGAAACATCGATGTTGAAGTTGTATTAAAATAGCCGGGGTGCCTCTACCGGCCCTATGTTCCTGTCGAACCCTGCTTTGTTCAAGAGTCCCCGAGGATTCTGGCCTCGATCTTCCCTTTTGTCACTTCGAGGTATGTTACGCCTTGGGATATTTCTCTGATTTTCTATATACGGTTGATACCTTTATTTGCTTGGCCTCGGCTCTCTTTCTGGAACCCTCGATTACTTTGTTAAGAGCCTGCTGGGATACACCGAGACCGAGTGGGCTTCCAGTTGGTCGTTCTCGACTCTGATCTTCGATTGATACCTGTTGTATACATCCGCCCAAACTACGACAGGATACTCGATTAAGTTTTGCTTCAACTTCTTTGAAGCTATCGAGCTTCGTTCATTCAATCCCTGAGCGAATGCTTGTACTTCCCAATCGTCGGATACCTGAGATCATTACATCCGTTCCAATTGGAAGTGGGATACGAAATCCCTTAACATCTCATTCTCTCTTTGCTTCATTTTGAAGACATCAAACTTCCTCGTAGCGACTTTGATGGCACCAGCATGCTCCTTCACAAAAGAGCCTGCCATCATGGCAAATGAATCTATCGATTTCAGGGGCAAGTTATGATACCACATCATGGCCCCTTTGGGCAGTGTTTCTCAAAATTTTTTCAATAAGATGGATTCAATCTCGTCATCTCTTAGGTCCTTCCCTTTCATAGCACAAGTGTAAGCAGTAATGTGCTCATTGGGGTCCTAGGTCCCATTGTACTTCGGGAGATCGGGCATTCTGAATTTCTTCAGGATGGGCTTTGGAGCCACACTTGATGGAAATGGATTTGGCACGAACTTTTTTGAATCTACACTCTTCAGAATCGGGGGTGCTCCTGGGATCTGATCAAACCTTGAGTTATAGATTTCCACCTTTTTGTCGTTAGCTTCTATCTTCTTTTTGCCTAATTCAATCTTTTTTGTGAGGTCCTTGAGCATCTTCATAATAGCGGGGTTGAATGCTGACCCATTAGTGCTCGACCTTTTTGGTGCTTGTTCAACTCGAGAAGCCGTTTCTAGTGGTGTTGTGCTTGGAGTTCTCTGATGGCTTTGTAGCTGAGCAATAGCCACCTGCTGTGCTTGCAACATATCAAAAATGACATGAAGGCTAACCGCATAGGCTCTCTGTGCTTCATGTTGGTATCCATTGCGCACACCGTCTGTATGAGAGGTTACATCGACATGTTGAGCGTTTCGTGAGCCTTCATCGACGGGGATTTGCACTGGTACCCTCTCGGGGTTTGGCGGTGGTACACCAGCACCTGAATCAGCTACGTCGTTCTGTCCATGATCCTCAGGACCGTTGTTTTCATGTGCATTTACTAAGTTAGACATTTTCTGACCTGAAATTGAAGATTGTTGGACAAGAAAAAGTGTAAATAATAACTTGTGTTTTTAGAAAACCAGCACTAAAACAATCACTATAATTTTTAGCCCCACGGTGGCCGCCAAACTGTTTACCTTGAAAATGGTAATTACAATTATGTTTCATTTTGTGGTTCTAAAAATACGTTATCTAGTTTAATGTTAGTTAGTTATGCAATAGATGATAAGTGAGAAGTAAGAAAATGAGGTAAGGGCGAAGGATGATGAGGTATTGCAAACAGAAGATTGAGAGACGGGGTCTCGAGCTTGGTCGAAGTGGGCCTCGAGGTCGAGCTCGAGAGCTTGACAGGGGGCGGTCGAAGATGGTACAAAAGTATTAAAGACCTCCAAGATGGCCTCTTTAAGATCAATAACGAGTAATAAATGAAGAACAATTAATGAACACAATAAATGAAAAGCAATAAATCAATGGAGCATTTGTAAAGAATGTTAAGTTTAAAGAGCAGAGAATGTTCTTGTTCTTGTATTGACTATCATATCTCTTACAAAATGACAAGGGTCCCCTTTATATAAGAGGGAGAATCCCAACATAGTACATGTATAATTATTACAAAGAGAGATGGCCGGTACATCCATTTAATGCCACGGTACGGGCTTGTACTATCTTATGGACTTGGTCAACTTTAACCACGTGCCTTTTGGGAGTTTCCCATTTTTTTTATGATGGTCTTCGATTTAAACCACCTCGAGGTCGAGAGTCCTCGACATGCCTCTTCGATACCAAAACTCGAACGGCTTCGAGCCTTATGAGTGCCGTAATGATCATAAAATCGGCCTCTCTTATTTTAGCCCTATACACTCAAACACTCACATCGACAATTTATAATAAGTAGTTGTTCAGAACAACCCAATACCGGTAATAAACCTCTTATAAAATAGAGCCTCGTTCTAACACCTTCATACACTGACAATGATGAAAGGCACACACTGATACTCATAACCATTCGCCAGATCATCAAGTTGTGGAACTCCCTTTCCTTCGGTAGGATCTATAGAAAATTTCTAAGCCGATAAGCATCAATATCCTTTCAAAATATACCACAATCAGATCTGATAGCCCCCATTCTAGGTACGATTACCTCATTTCATCTAACAGAATCACTCTAGTGACATGTCACATCAATACATCTTAAAGCCAGAACATGTGCAACCCGTGCACCAAATAGCAACATTCCAAATGTACTCAATCCTGAAAATGCCCCAAACGAGAGGACTGTCCTGCCATCTTAACAAGTACCATCACAACACCATGCTAAGAGCCTAGCACCCACCGTAGAACCAAAACACACGAATCCAACACAAAAGATCATAACTGCTCCATATTATATACCTCGAGCCACTCTGCTCAAAATCCATAACCACTTGAAATTCGACATCAAGTACCTAAAGTGCATTACCATAACGACGGAGAATCAGACGATACAACGCCACACAAAACCCGAAGGAACATAACCAATACGCCCACAATCATGTAACACCCAATTACTCATTTCACTCAAATTCTGCCATAAGACCACAATAGAAACACACCATGTGTGCCTACAACCAACAAATCACAACTCCTCATAGCATAGAAGAGAAACTCACAAATAATTTCATAACACGAATAAACTCAACAACACCGAATGGCACATCCCTCAATAATAGCAGTTCGGAGTCAACAAATCCGACCCGGTGCAAAACAAATATACATATTGGGTTACTGATGAGCCCCAAATCAATTTCGGCCCTCCATAAAGGACAAGTAGCCCTCCGAAGGTCCAGAATGACTGAATCACAACACATACTATCCTCTTACTAACCTTGTCTATATCTTCACATTCCCTAACTATGAAATAATATACTCATTAGAATTCCGAGTCTCTCAATCCATAGAACACATGAATCACCATAGTTTATCTCAACCCCACCGTCTGAATGTATGACACTTCTCCAATACACGATCATCCCACGAGTAATCCTAAAATTCTTCTGTGTCGCAAAGCAAAATTTTTGACACCAGCAGTCGTTCAAACAAGAGAATGTCGCAATACCCATGAAGTATCCATAAATCAAATACATTGCCCCTTCTGAAATGTATACTCTTATCAAGTCATACCAGATAGTAACATCATTTACTTAGTCATCTGAAATTGTCCATGCTGCCTAAGGACTCATGACCTTCCCTTCAAAACTAAACTGTGACCTTACACATGCAAATCTCAGCCCTACACAACACACCGCATATACTATGCCATCATATGACAAATACGAGAACTTCGTAATCCACTACGAGTTACAAGAAACTACTCACTCAATTAGATAAGAACTTTCCATTTGATCCCATCCAGGAGAAATTCCCTATTCGCAACATGTTCCCCACACCAGTAGGAAATATACACCTCGAACCATGGTAATAACCATTGAAAACTCTTTGAAACTCATTGGCCCATAATAGAGCCATCAGAGCTAAATCTCTCTATCTCAACCAAGCCACGCAGACTGTCAAAACTCAAGAGCATTTCCACAAAACACATGTAGAAACTCACCACATCATAAGCACCCAAAGAACCGATCTTACTCATTACCATGTCGATCCAACCTACTACCAAGCAGTCATATTCTCCGAGTTTCCTTCCGACTTGCCTTCAAATTGATACTTTTCCTTGCTAGAACACTGTTATCCTTAACTAAAATTTTCCTCACAAACTCTAGCATAGAATCACACCGCTCTAAGGCTTATAAGCCGCTGGATTCCCTCTTTATGTATCCCAAAAGAACCATAATCGAGACATCCATCCTGAAGAGACCTTCTATGAATTTAAGTTATTCTTTCACTTTCCTGATACTGAAATGTAGAATTCATAATGATATAGAAATACTGCGAGTCTCAATAGTGTCAAATAAAATCTCAGTTTCTAGCCACATACACATCCTGAAGGCTCCCATTGTTGCATATAAATGTTGAATCCATTAGAACCATTCTCAAGAGTTATTTACTCTGATCAAATCTCAATTAAACCGACCAAACAGACCGAACGACATGTGCCCCATTAGCACACCAACACCTAAGGGAGTAAACAACACTCCTAAGCAACTGAGCAATTCCTACTTCATGTACACTACATCCTTCACAAATAACTACTCAATTATTTCTTGATTCCCATATACCCATAGAGTGTAATACAACTTGTATCCAGAAATTCCCTTACTCGAGCCATCCACAATCTCAACCACTGTAGTCATAACTGATTCACCAGAATACCCCAAATCTTAACCAATACAACCCATAATCGTGCAATCAACTCATCGATAGCAGACTGCCCCACTTGGCTCGAAGCCATAGATCAAAACACACAATTCTCACAATGCCCATACTCTATTACTGCCATATTACTGTAGTGAGATTCAACCAAATCCCTCATAAGCCCAGATAGTACCACCCATCTAATACATCAAATCATACGCAAATCTTGCATTCACCCTTGTAATAGTCAAGCCAACTTTCATAAGCAACCCGAACTCAATTGCAACACATACGTTTTATTGATAAAGTAGAACTCGCTAGAAAATAACATAAGGATCACACAACCTCAGGGCACCCCACATGAGATAACCCCACATGCTTAGCCTTAAATTGATATCTCTCTATACTTCTCCATAATCATAAATATTACGCAATCACTTAATCTCCCTAAGTCTGAACTCATAACACAACATGAAAATCTACTTCACTCCACAACTAAACAACATGAAAAAGCATCCTTCAACACACCCATAACTCGAGACTGTACGTCAAATCAAGATGGAAATCAAGAACCAATTAGTTCTTTCTACACCTCAAGCAAATTCTTCTCGTCACATTCAATTCATATGAACATATCTCGGAGTCACATCATACTCATCACGTATCCATACAACCACAAATTCCACTAATAGGGACACTATGAGACATATAAATCCCCAAGCACGTAGTCACACAATCAACACCTCTCTTCTCAAGCTACGATCGAATCCCGACCTCAAGTCCTCTAGACTAGCCTTTAATCAGCATAAAAAAATCACATATCGCACTTCATCTAGGGAATCACAAGTCGTTGATGCACAACAGATACCGAGCGCTCATGTGCGCATACGAATGTGTGGAAGGATTTCAAAGGATTACTCTTCACGCTGAATCAATGCCGCAAGATAAGGAAAGAAAGATGGGAAGTATATCCTAAATGCCCTGCAGCCTCTCAAATATAGGTATGGGCGTCATCATACCGATCCGCAAGACTCCACTAGACACTTGCTCATGACTTCTAGAACCTATGAACCTAGAGCTCTGATACCAATCTGTCACGTCCAAAAATCCATTAGTCGTGATGGCACCTAACCCAACCCGCTAGGTAAGCCAACTAATGATTATCCAATTTCAATAACAATTTAATAAGAAATTAAGTAAAGAAATATCAGAATCTATACATTTTCCAAGGACTGGTAGTATGAATCATGAGGTTCTACGAATAGAGTTTGTAAGCAGAAATGAAATAAATACATAGTCTTTTTGAAAAGTATATAAACATAGTTTTATAATCTAAGGCTACCCTGAACAAAGGAGGCAGCTACAACAGGGACGCATGTATATCTTTAAGTCCCGCGACCATCGAACACAGCATCAACGACAATCAACATATGCACGCAATATGGAGAAGTGTAGTATCAGTACAACCGACCCCGTGTACTGAGTATGTAACAGACCTAACCTTAGGTTGAAAGCAGTGATGAGCTAACATAGGGTCAGGTCCAATACCCTTATTCCACATCATAACAGCATAAATGCAAGTATTAGAGAGACATATCATCAGTAAAAATACTCAGCTCGTTCACAGTTCCAGAAAATGGTCATGCTTTTCAATTATCTTAGTGAAAGAACATCCCAGATCCCTTATCGAAAATGCCAAAAATACGAGTAGGTTTGAAAACTGTAATTTTCCAAATATCCTTTTCACAATAAATAAGATGTTTATTTTCTTTCCAAATAACAAATACAAAATACCTCTCTATGTCCACATATCATGTGTATAATAAGTCATGAATGACGTGACACTATATAGCATGAGGAAAATGCATCTCTGTGCATGTATATCATGTGTGCATGTAAATTCCATATATCTCAAAGATGAATCATGTACTCACACTCTTAGAGTACTCAATCTTACTACCTCTCACCCTCCCTCACTAAGCTCAATACTCAGCATACTAAATCACTCAACACTATATAATAATGGATGTTGCATGCAGCCCGCTCCACATATATTTATAGTCGACCGCGCTCATTGTGGGTATGCATACTCTGGAGGGGATCCTTCATCCCAAGCGATATATTGTTGCGGCGTGCAGCCCGACCCAATACTACTACGGCATGCAGCCCGATTCAACATTTCTGCGGCGCGCAGTTCGATCCAACATGTCTCACACAGCTCTCAACCTGGCACTCAAGCCCTATATCAGTCACTAGCCTCTCCAGCCTAACAAATATCATAATAACAGCCCAAACAGGTAATATAACAAGTATTAATCAAATCGGAAGAGAGAAATGAGATATAATGCATAAGCAAACGGTGACTAAGTGCAAGATAACAATTAGAAGTCAATTTGACAAATTCACGACCACTGCGGGTTATAACAGTATTATCACATATCCTAAGCAGGGTTTCTATGATGTACGACAGTCAACAACTCAAAAACAAGGCGAACAGATAAAAACAATGGGCTAATCAACTTTACAGTCTCGCGGGTTGGACCAAGTCTCAATCCCACACGGTGCACGCTCACACGCCTATCACCTATAATGCGCTTCACCTCTAAATATCCACATCATACAAATTCCTCGGGGTTTCTTACCCTCACCACTAGGTTTAGAACAGTTACTTACCCCCAACAAGCAAATTCCAATACCGAGCAAGCCGAGTGATTCTCCAAAAGTTCCATCTCGTGCTTTTCGACCTTCGAAAGGCTCGAAACAAACCAGAAACAACTCAAATACATCAAACAATGCTAAAGGAACCAATCCCAATAAAAAAGGTCAAATCTTGAATCAAAACCCGAAATCGGCCCAAAAGCCCAACCCAGGCCCGCATCTCAAAACCCGACAAAACTCACAAAATCCGACAACACATTAAACTACGAGTCCAACCATACTAGTTTCACTGAAATCCGACTCCAAATCACTGTTTAAAACTCAAAAATTCATATTATGAAACTTTTAGGCCAAAACCTCCAATTTCCTCTTTAAATTCATCAATCACTTGCTAAAAACGAATATAGATTCGTGATATAAGATAAAAAATGAGTAAAGAACACTTACCCAAAGTTGTGTGGAAAATATCCTCTCCAAAGTCGCCCAATCCGAGCTCTAAAGTCCAAAAATAAAGATAGAAACCAAAGACCTCGACTTATAGGTTCTGTAAAGCGATTTTCGCATTTGCGGAAAAAAATCGCTTCTGCGAAAAATGGCCTTGCCCAGCAACCCCCGCACATGAAGTATCAAACTCTGCATCTGTGAAGACTCTCGCACCTGCGCATACGCTTGACGCACCTGCGCCCTTTTTCTGCTTCTGCGGGCCTCCTCATCCACCTCTCATCTCGCATCTGCGACCCTTGGCTCGCATCTGGTTTATAACATGTAAGACAGTAAAAAACTCGAATACAAGAATGAACAGGTAATAACAATGAGCTATTTGTCTTTACAGTCTACCGGGACGGACCAAGTCTCAATCCCATACGCTGCACGCTCACACGCCCATCACCTAGCATGTGCGTCACCTCTAAATATCAACATCATATAAATTTCTCGAGATTTCATACCCTCAAGACCAGATTTAAGACCGTTACTTACCTTAATCCGAACAAATCCCTACTCCACAATGCTCTTGCCTCTCGATTCGGCCTCCAAATGCTCCGAATCTAGTCACAACCAGAACAATACCATTAATATATGCTAAAGGAATAAATTCCACAAGAAAAAAAACTAATTAAACTCATTACCCAAAATTGGCTCAAACCCGTCCCTCGGGCCCACGTCTCGAAATCCGACAAAAGTTACAAAACTTGAAAGCCCATTTACTAACGAGTCTACTCATACGAATTTTATCAAAAGCCGACATCATTTGGTCCCTCAAATCCTCAAATTACACTCTACAAAATCCCAAGCCCTAACCCCATATTTTCACTCCTAAATCCCACTAATTAGATGAGAAAACAACGGAAAAACACCATAATTAGGAGTATTAGAGATCAAGCAACTTACCTCAGTAAAAAACCCTTAAATCCCCTTCAAAAATTACCCCAAAAGCTCCAAGGTCCGACTTGAAAATGGTGGAAATGAGCAAAAATTCGTGAAGTTTTCTATTTATAGGTTCTACCCAGGCTTTTCGCACCTACGGCTCAAGATGCGCACCTTTGGTGCCGCTTTTGAGCAAAAATCTCTGAATTAGTGGAAATCACTTAAGTCCCTATCTCTGCACCTGCACTCACTATCCACTTCTACGACCCCGCAGGTGCGGAAAATACCTCGTAACTACGACCACTGCCAGACCTGCTCTCTTCCGCTTCTGCGGGCTCGCAGATGCGCACACCCACTCGCACCTACGGTTCCTCAATCCAGCAAAATTCTGCACCTGCGTCAATCCCACTACACCTAAAAAAAATGCCGCACCTGCGGTAATACCCTCGCAGGTGAGATTACACCAGCAATAAGGCAACTTCAGAAATTCTCCAAACTTCGAAGATGATCCGTTTACAACCCGAAACACACCCGAGGCCCTCGGGACCTCAACCAAATATGACAATTAGTCGTATAACCCCATTCAAACTTAGTCGAACCTTCGGATCACTCAAAACAACATCGAAACACAAACTGACCCTCGGATTCAAGTCTAAGAACTTCTAAACTTCCAAATTCCGAAAACAACGCCGAAACCTACTAAACCACATCCGAATGACTTCAAATTTTACACACACATACTAAATCACCCAACATTGTATAATAACTGTTGCACCGTGCAGCCCGCTCCACATATATATATATATAGTCGACTGCGCTCACTTGGGTGTGCAGACTCCGGAGAGGCTTCTTCAGCCCAAGCGTTATATTGTTGCGGTGTGCAGCCCCATCCAATACTACTGCGGCGTGCAGCCCGATCCAATACTACTATGATGTGCATTTCGGAAGAGAGAGCTGAGATATAATTCATAAGTAAACGGTGACTAAGTGCAAGAAAATAATTAGTAGACAATTTGACAAATTCACGACCATTGTGGGTCCTAACGGTATTATCACATAGCCTAAGAAGGGTTTCTTACATGTACGGCAGTCAACAACTCTAAAACAATATAACTGCTAACTAAAATGAGCTAATTGACTTTACAGTCTCCCGGGATGAACCAAGTCTCAATCCCACACGATGCATGCTCACACGCCCGTCACCCAGCATGCGCGTCACTTCTAAATATCCACATCTTACGAACTTCTCGAGGTTTCGTACCCTTAACACTAAGTTTAGAAGAGTTACTCACCTCTAACAAGTAAATTCCAATACCGAGCAAACCCAGCGATGCTCCAAAAGTTCCATCTTGCGCTTTCCGACCTTCGAACGGCTCGAAACTAACCAGAAACAACTCAAATACATCAAACAATACTAAAGGAACCAATCCCAATCAAAAAAGGTCAAATCTTGAATCAAAACCCGAAATTGGCCCAAAAGCCCAACCCGGGCCCGCATCTCGAGACCCGACAAACCATTCAACTACGAGTCTAACCATTCTAGTTTCACTCAAATCCGACTCTAAATCAGTGTTCGAAACTCAAAAATTAATATTATGAAACTTTTAAGCCAAAACCCCCAATTTCCTCTTTAAATTCATCAATCACTTGTCTAAAAACGAAGATAGATTCGTGATATAAGATCAAAAATGAGTAGAGAACACTTACCCAAAGTTGTGTGGAAAATATCCTCTCCAAATGCGCCCAATTCGAGCTCTAAAGTCCAAAAATGAAGATAGAAACCAAAGACCTCGATTTATAGGTTCTGCCCAGCGATTTCTGCATTTGCGGACAATTCAACGCACCTACGACCACCGCTTTTGTGAAAAAACATCACATCTGCGGAAAATGGCCTTTCCCATCAACTCCCGCACCTGCGGTATCAAACTCCGCATCTGCAAAGACTCTCGCACCTACGCTTATGCTTGACGCACCTACGCCCTTTTTTTTGCTTCTACAGGCCTCTTCATCCAGCTCTCATCTCGCATCTGCGATGCTTGGCTACTATCTGGGTCCATCGCACCTGTGCACTATCAATCGCTGGTGCGGAACACCAGAACCAGCAGCTCCTCAGCAATCGCAACATAAGGAAAATGATCTGAAATCAATTCGAAACACGCCCGAGCCCCTCGGGACCCCGTCCAATCATATCCACAAGTGACATAACATAACACAAACCTATTCGAGGATTCAAACTACACATAAAAATATCGAAATGACGGATCACATCCCAAATCGAAATCTATGAACTTTGAACTTTCAGATTTCCATAACACGCGCCAGAATATATCAAACCATCACGGAATGAACTCAAAATTTGCACAGAAGTCCCAAATGACATGATGAAGCTATTCAAATTCTCATAACCACAATCCAAATCTGATATCCTCAAAGTAAACTTCCGGTCGACCTTATGAACTTTCCAAGCCTTCAAATTTCAAATTTTTGCCTATTTGTGCTGAAACCTTCTAGAAACATCCAAATGAAAATCCGAGCATATGTCCGAGTCCAAAATAACCAGCGGACTTAATGGAACCATCAAAACTTTGTTCCGGGGTTAATTCTTGAAAGGTCAAACTTGGTCAACTCTTTCAACTTAAAGCTCCAACGATGAACTCATTCTTCTAAACCGATTCCGAATAACCTGAAAACCAAAACCGACAATTTGAATAACTCACGATACATCACATGTAGCAACTCATGCCCTCAAACTATCGAGCGAAGTAAAAATTCTCAAAACTACCGATCGGGTCGTAACAAAATCCCTACCCCACAATGCTCTTGCCTCTCAATTTGGCCTCCAAATGATCCGAATCTAGTCACAACCATCACAATACCATTAATATATTCTAAAGGAATCAATACCACAAGAAAAACTACTAATTAGACTCAAAAACCTGAAATTGGCTCATACCCGGCCCCCAGCCCCAGGTCTCGAAATCCGACAAAAGTTACAAAACCTGAAAGCCCATGTACGCGACCAATGACATATTCATGTAACCACATTGTAATATTCATTTGTAACAACCCGACCGATTGTTTTGAGCTCTAGCATGTTGTTCAGCAGTTTGAAGTCGTGAGCAGCTCCATTTCAGAAATTATGACTTGTAGGTGTGGTCGGAATTGAATTTCAGAAAGTTTAGAGTTGATTTAGAAAGAAAATTTTCATTTGAGAAGCCTTAAGTTGGAGAAATGGACTAAGATTGGGATTTTGAGTAAACAACCTCCGAATCAGGATTTGAAGGTTCCAGCAGGTTCGTATGATGATTTTGGACTTGGACGTATGTCCGGATCGGGTTTTGGATAACCCGAGAGCGTTTCGATGCATATTGTGGAAGTCAGCATTTTGAAGAATTTTATAAATTTGGGCTTTAAGTGCATTTTAGAATTTTTGATGTCCGTTTTGGATTCTGAGTCTGGGAATAGCTTTGTATGTTCATTCTGGAGTTGGGAGCGCGATCGGAAGTGAATTTGGATGTTCGTACGTCATTTTGAATTCATTTGGCTAAAGAGAGAAATTTGAAGGTTTTTGAGAAATCCGACCGGAGGTGAAATCTTGATATCGAGGTCAGAATGAGACTCTGAAAGTTGGAACAGGTCCATAATGTTGAATATGACTTGTGGGCAAAATTTGAGGTCAATCGGACGTGATTTGATAGGTTTCGGCATCGGATGTAGAAGTTGGAAATTTCTAAGTTCATAAAGTTGGTATTTGAGTGCGATTCGTGGTTTCCATGTCGTTTGATGTGATTTTAGGCCTCGAGCAAGTCCGCATTATGTTTTGAAACAGGTTGGTATAATTGGACGGGGTCCGGGGGCCTCGGGTGGATTCCGGGTGGTTAACTGATCAATATTTAAAGTTGAAGAAAGCTGAAGGTTGTTGTCATCTGGTGTGACTGCACCTACGAGGCTTTGGCTGCAGGTGCGGCTAAGGGTGTCGCGGGTCGAATTTGGGCTAGAGGCCAAGGAGGCCGCAGGTGCGGGAGATTTGGGCGCACCTGCGGAAGCGCATGTGCTATAAGGGGGCCATAGGTGCGGAAATAGGCCTGGGTAGATTGTTTTTATGCGAGAATTGGGTCATTTCTCCATCTATTTCACATGCTATGGGCGATTTTGAGGAGCTTCAAGGAGAGGATTTCTTCATGCAATGTCAAGATAAGTAACTCCTTCATGTCTCTAAGTTAAATGCAAGATTATATGCATGGATTAGACATGAATTTTGGTAGGAAATTTGGGAAATCTTACAGAAACCTAGAAAATGGTAATTTGGATTTTTAGCCACAAATTGAGCATGGAATGTAGAGTAAATTGTATATTTGAACTAGTGGAGCTATAGATTATATCTTCGATAAATTTCGGATTTCGGGCACGTGGGCCCGAGGGCATTTTGGTCATTTCCCTAAGCAGGGTTGGGAAATTATATAATTTGGAATGGTTGTGCATATTAGAGTATATTTTCATTGGGTTGTCGTTGTTTGGATAGTTTTGGGGTGTTGTGCGTCCGTTTGGAGTCATCGGAAGGGCTTGGAGGCCGGTTATGAAAATTTCAGAGCGAGGTAAGTATCCTTTCTAACTTTGTGAGGGGGAATTGTCCCCCTAGGTGAATTAATAAGTATATTCTATTATCTTCGGGGGCTACGTTGCACGAGGTGATGGGAGTTCGTGCGTAGCTACTATTATGCCATGTCCGGTGTCTAGGACCCACTAGCATGCCTTATGTGTTGTACATGTAATCCTTCCTGTAATATTAAACTGCTAATATAATCAAAATCGTAATTTAATGTCTAAAAGAATACTAGAGTCGATTTTCCTAATTATCTAGAAAGAGAATTGATTCTACTGTGGATAATTGTGTACCTGGTAGGGTTGTATTATGGAATATCATTAAACTTGACAAATGAGTTTCAAAATAAAGATTTGCAAGCTATATTTCATGTTCCTTTAAGAAGAAACCACTTTCCTGAGAAAAATTGTTTTCTTGATAAAATACGGATTTATTGTGTGGATATGTGTACATATGAGCACCTGAGTCACAGGTATGATTCGCGAGCAGGCTAGCCTTATTATTTGTATGTATAACTGTGTCGCATGATCGATTCACCAGCGGCGCAGATACATACATATATGGTTCGAGCCGTTCGACCCTTCGATAGTGCACAATTTATTATTGTTGGTCCGCGCCGTTCAACCCTCGGCATTGCTTGCGCATGATATTTACTGCGTAGTTGCTATGTTTTTGCCTGATTACTGGCCTGAAATATTAAGTTGTCAATTGAAATGACAGAGATTTAAAGTTATTAAAATGATTTTGGAAGAAGTTGTTCCTTCCCGTCGATTTATTGTTATTTGATTAAATCACCCATGTTGATTAATTGTTATTAATATGACGACGATAAACAGTGTTAAATGAGAACGGAGTTGAAAATATTCATTCATGATTTTAATAACAGACTATGATAATCATGCTTAGTGTCACACTTAAATATTCTATATTGGCCTTTTAGTAAGTGTCTAATTTGACCTCTCGTCACTACCTCTCTGAGGTTAGGCGGGCGACCTACTGAGTACACGTTGTTTTTGTACTCATGCTACACTTGTTGTGCATTTTATTGCAGAGGTACTTTCATAGCAATGTGGAGGATTCGGAGACTTAGGCGAGCTGCACCATCCGGGGGCGATCCGCAGCTGATAGAGTCTCCCTCGTTCTGTATTTGTTTTCATTTTTTTAAATTTCCTAGTCGAATTTGTATTTTGGACAAGCTTAGTGATGATTGTATAAATTCTTAGAAATAGCTCATGTACTTGTGACACCGGGTTCTGGGATGTATTGGGATATATTTGCTTAAGTGTAATATTTAAACCATTGTTTTACTTAACAGATTTTTATTTGGTTAACATGTAATAAAGTGAAAGAAAATATTTTTGATAAATGTTAAAACAGGAAATTTATTTCAATTAATTAATGATTTGGCTTGCCTGACATTGATGTCTGGCGCCATCACAACCTTAGGGATTTTAGGTCGTGACAACATGGTATCAGAGCGCTAGGTTCCCATAGGTCTCACGAGTCATGAGCAAGTCTCGTAGAGTCTTACAGATTGGTACAGAGACGTCTGTACTTATCTTCGAGAGGCTACATGGCTGTTAGGAGTACTTCCCTTCTAAATTCCTCATCGTGTGAGTTGATTCCTTTGAGGCTTATGCCTATGTTTGTTCCTACTCAATCTTACGCGCCGCGAAGCGCTTGCTGTGAATCAGGAATTTGAGGAATTGAAATGGTGCTACGGATAAGATTCGAGATGTTTCTATGTGTAATTATTTGGGGTTGTCGTTATGGCCCTGCAAAAGAATAATATGTTGTTTCAGCTCAGTAGTCGTGTTTCTGAGAGCCTTAAGGCTATGCTCAGGTAGTGATGATGCTTGTGATTGGTTGTCGCGCGATGTCGGTATGAAGATATAATGCTTGCCCATATGTTGTGGGTGATGAATGGTTTGAAGGGAGGTCTTCTCAGAGTTTGATTTCGAGATTTCGGTATTTTAGTTCGGGCAGAGGAAAGTCATTTGGATTATGAACGGTCCGGTTGGGGTTGATAAAGCAGTAAGACTTGGTGTCTTCAAGTGAGGTGGGATATGCACCTGTGACGTGAATTCGTCGTCATTGATCGAATGGAATGTGTTAAGTTTGTCGGTTATATGGTTTCTTCGGTCGCGTGGGGTCAGAGTATGGAGAAGAAGTATTGAAGAATGCGGTTGGCAGAGACCGTGAGGTGCGGTGGTTCAGTACCAGATAAGTGTTGATGATGAAGGCAGCTAGAGAAAGATGATCTTCGGAGAGCTTGAAGCCGTGGTGATCTGCTGGTTTGGGAGCTACAGAGAATGATCCTGAAGTGAGGCTAGGCGGTTGTTCCATTTCTATGAGGCGAGGTGTAAGAAGCAGAAGTCGAGCAGTCGCAAAGTGGGGGAGCGGCATCATAGCTTGGAATTTGAAGATATTGTCTCGCATTAATGGATGTCCGTGAGGAGCGGACGGACTAGTAAAGTTGGTAAATGAAGCAGGGTGTAGGATGGGGTATTGAAGTCGCAGAGAGCATGCATTGCAACGTCGTTGGAAGGTGTTCGTGGGTGATTTCCACAGGTGGGTTATCTTCTGTGAATAGGTTAGCGATGGCGAGGTTGGAAGGTCTCGGTGCGGGGTTCTAGTGGCTATTTGGTAGGAGGCGGAATGTGTGAATGGTGCTAGGGAATTTGAGTATTTAGGGAGAGCTAGCAAGAGGATTTGAAAGAATTGGACGGACTGGTTATGCAAGATCGTGTCATCAAAGGAGAAAGGATCTCGACAGGGTCTAGAGTGGTGCAAGGAGTAGTTTCGGGCTAAGTGGGGAGTCCCACCATCGGCAGTTGGGTTGCAGGATTGTATTATCATAGGGTTGCAGATCGTCGGCATGTTGGCAACTTATTATGGCTAACGGAAAAGAGTAACATGGTGACTGTGACTGGGATTTGAGGAATGTGTGAAAGAGTCGGCCCTTTCGGATCAGGGTTAGGCTTTGGAAGATTCAGAATTTATGCTTAAGGGGTAGGTGAGTTGTCAGGATAGTGACTCGGTCACGTGGTTCCTTGAAAGGGGTGTTCATGTGCTAGAAGAGCCTTGGAGTTGATTGCATTTGGGGCCATTCAGAGTGGGTAACTCTCAATAGCGGTCCTAGTGAGTTCAAAAGTTAAGAATGTGGCGTTTAAGGGTTTTAGGCAGCTGTATGATCGAGAATCGAGCCTTTGCAGAGTAATTTCTGAGAAAAAGGAAGATGGATGGAATGTTCTACGATATGTTTCAGCGTGCAGGATAGTATTGGAGGAGTGAGAGAAAAAAACTCCGAGTTGTAGAAAGATTATCAGGAGGGTATGAGACGGGTTGCGGGATTTAGGCAGCATAGTCTCGTGAATCAAGGTCATCGGGATGAGTGAGGGTTGAGTTTTCTATGAGTTGAAGGAAGTTTCTATTATTCCTAAGGCAATTGAAGATGATTAAAAGACGATAAATTGATTAGCCATGGTTGAAATGGCACGTTTGCGGCAGTGATCAGTTCTTTTGATGTGATTAACTTATGCATGTGGTTTGTGCCGGTGTGTGTGGGGCTTGTCGGCCGTCGTAATGGATTCCATATGGAAGCAATTGAGTTCTATGGCCTGTCAGATATAGGCGGATCCTGGAAGGGTTATAGTGGTATAGATTACTACTTAAGGATTTGCATGTTAGGTGATTGTAGGAATTCACTCGTGTTTTGTGATGGTTCTATTGAATTGAGTTAAGTAAAAGGTTTCTATATGATGAAGTGTTCACCCTGTTGGTGGTTCAGAAGTTATGATGCAATTCTTGCGTTACCTCACATTGGCATGTTAGGTGCGGTAAGAAGTATGTAACTGGGAGTAAGAATCGATATTGCGGTTCGGTGATGATAAGGATGTCATGAGCTCGGAAGAGAAAGAAAAAGTGATTCGAAAGTTCAGAGTAAGTTGGTGTTATCTTCAGTGTCACCTGAGATTGATATTCGGTGGAAGAGGTTTTGTACCCTGGTTATGGGTTCTTGATTTGTCTTTTAGCGTAGTATGGCCAGTGGTGGATGGGAAGACTTGTTGCCTTGTGTGGAAGGTCCTGGAAGCATGACCACGAAAAGATTGTATAAAGTGTGACATATAGTCAATTGATGGATTGAAGGTGACTGAGTTTAAAGAAGTGCAAAATTGCTTAATTGAGAATTTATGTCTGGAGGGCGTTCAGTTCATTTGGTTGTGGATTGTGGGGTGTTTGTCCCGGCTATGATGGTTGTTCTTGCGTATTATGAGAGAAAGTGGGTTAATAGAGCAAGGTAGACTCGATGTTTGTGGATGGATTTAAAAATGATTATGGGCTCCGTATGAGCCAGGCATGTTCATTTCAGTAGAGCGCTTGTCATGGAAAGGTATTAGAACAGCGGATGTTGTTCCGTCTTCGTCAAATTCATGTGTTATTATGATTGTGCCGTGTGAGTTGTGAAACAGCTTGATAGTTTCCTATGTGCTGAGGTCCCGCATAGTGGGAATGTTATGTGAGCAGGATAGCTCTTGAGATTCAGAGTGTGTGTGTGTGTGTGTGTATATATATATATATATATATATATATATATATATCGCACCTCAGTTGTTCTTGAGTCTTTGTAGCCTACGGCTTTATCAGTCTCCCCATGATGGTATTATGCACTTAGCGTGGTTGTGATCGATATTCAGTAAATTGTAATAGTAAGCAAACCAGCTCCGTATATATATCTTCTTATGTAATTTTTATGTGTGGATCGGGTGGAACGTCGCCACGGGTATGTTATTCGGATGGGGGTTGCACGCTACAACAGTTGATGTTGAGTAAGGTTCCTATAATTATTTTCTTGTGTTTTACTTCCTATTTTCTGATTAGAGTTCATATTACTTGCGTGAGTTGAATAGTCCCTTCCTGAGTCATTTCTTATTTATCATGTTCGAGTTATGGCCTATTGGCTCGATGTGGTATCATGTGAAAGGGCCAAATGGTATCGGAATTTGATAAATTTAGTATGGTTGAACTCGTATCGGAATGGGTAATCGGGTTTTGTAAAATTTGTCGGGTTCCGAGGTGCGGGCCCGAGGGGTCGACTTCTGGGTCGATTTTTATAATATTGTAAAGATTGAGACTATATTATTTAGAATAGTTCCTTATACGTTTTATATGTATTTTGAAGTTGTTTTAGTTGATTTTGAGCCGTACAGAGGCCTTCCCGCCCGTGAAGTCTATTTTTGAGTATCGGGTTGTCGTCTTTAAGGTAAGTATCTTTCCTAACCTTGTGGGGGGGAACTACCCCTTAGGATTGAGTCTTCTATGTTGATTGTAGTCCGCGTACGCGAGGTAACGAGTGTGTACTCGGACTTATTTGCAAATAGATTGCCATTTAGGGATTTTAGGTCCTTATGTTCCCCGTGTATGAATTGAAATTGTTATATCTGAATTCCTGATTTCTAGTTTCATCTCTTCCTGCTCAAATTAGAAGTACTTGCCTAGCATTCTTTGTTTCTTATTTTATCTTAATTGACTTAAATGAAGACTTTTCCTTTCCTACTGTTATACTATATCTTTCTTCATACACTGCTTATGTGACTAAAACTAGTATAATCTCGCCTTATAATTGTCTAAGAAGTAATTGGAATATCTATACGTTAGTGTCAAGTATGCTCGTGAGTCGTACATTGTGATTTAAATGATTTTCCCGTAAGTACTACTTAGGTTTAATTGATGACTGCCCATGGTGATGGTATTTCTTTGATGATGCATATTTACTGAGCAATGTTCAAGCTGAGTTTATTCGGTGAAGCTAATTGTCTAAGTGAGATTGGTTATAGCTGATTCCCTTGCCGGGATGATTTGGTTCTTGGTTGTGAACTTGAATATATAGAATCATTGCTATATTTTCCTTGTTTTCCCCTCGTTATGCTGCTTCTCTTTGTGCTTGGCATTCCGTTCAGTGGCTACTTCTTTTGAGTGAGTTTTTACCATTTTTGTGATTTACGTCTTTGTATTGATTTGCTCATCGCACTTTGCATTCGGTCTTGTTTGCTTTTGCGCCTGTTGTGGCAATATATGTTGTTTCTGTCGCATTCTGGTTGTTTTCCTCAGTGGCTGCACTGCATATTTAAATTGGGACTACAGACCGAGATCCGGGAGCTTTCCCCCTGTGCTGCATTGCATATTTAAATTGGGACTACAGACCGAGATCTAGGAGCTTTTCCCATGTACTGCATTGCATATTTAAATTGGGACCACGGACCGAGATCCAGGAGCTTTCCCCCTGTACTTCATTGCATATTTAAATTGGGACTAAGGACGGAGATCCGGGAGCTTTCCCCCTGTACTGCATCGCATATTTAAATTGGGACTACGGACG